>JAAEAF010010173.1:0-45629 GCA_011037195.1 Triatoma infestans
AAAGCAAAAAAAAAAAACTAATCAATTTTGCCGAGAAAATAGTGTAAATAAAATGATAGGCATTTATGTGTGTAGATTATTATTATTATTATTTGTCTGCGGGGAGGGACCAAACCCTACGCAATCCAAAGCCCCATTGAGTCCATATAGCTACCTCAAGAAAAACAACAACAAATCGGGTCTACAACAAATATCTCAGACCCGGATCTAATCCATCTAAGATTCACCGTAGTCCGAACAAATAGGACAATAACCTTAAGGGGAAATAGCCTAAGCACTTCCACAGACATCCTATTACGACCAAAGATCCTGAATCTAATTTCCTCACAACCCAGGCAATCAGTCATAAGATGGATGGGTGTTTCCATCCTCTGTCTTACACACTCTACAAAATGGATGCGGCATGAGCCTTATTATGTAGAGATATTTCCTTAAACCACAATGACCAATAAGGGATGCAACCAGATGCCTGAAAGAGTTCCGTGAAAAACAAAGCAACATCTCACTAATAGCCTCCCTCGTCCGGACCCCCCGATGAGCATTTTGGACTGCCGAAAAAACCAACTGAGCTTATCCATAAGGATGAATGCTGTGAAGCTGTCCATGTCTGGAAGCCTGATAGACATGTCACCAGAAGACACGCCAACACCAGGCTCGGGGACCAATAAAAGGGAGAGAGGCGCCTAATTTGGCAAACCTATCCACCACCTTCATTCCCGAAAATTCCCATATGGCCTGGTACTCAGACTAGAAGAACATCCTTCAGAAAACGAGTATAAAGATTTCCTTTAAACTTGGAATAACTAACTACACAGAAAAGTAAACCTACCATTTCTATTTGCAACATTTCTTTGGAGTAAGAGAAAGTCGTGTGAGTGGGTGATTTATATGATATTCCGTTTAGGTATCACCATGGGATCTGACAGTACGTTATCTGTCGTAATTCTTCAACCGGAAGTACCACTTTACTAGTTTTTTTTTGTTTTGTTTTTTTTTTTACTTTTTTGCGATTTTCTCAAAAAAAAAAAATGGCGCCGACGATTTTTCTTCAAACTTGGTATATCAACTATACATACAACGACCTATCCACCACCTGATTCCCTAAAATTCCCATGTGGTTTTTGGTGCCCAGATTAGAAGCACATCCTTCAGAGAAGAAAAGTTCTTTCAGTCTTTTAGAACATTTTAACGCCAACCTGGAAATGAAGACACATGAACTCAGCGCTTTCAGCACGCAGCTTGGCTGTCCGAGCAGATAGAAACATCTTTTAAGTTAGTGTTACGTACCCTCTCATCCAAGATACAACAAAGAATAGCATAAAGCTCAGTGTGGAAGACTATGGTCCATTCACCAAGAGATACTTGTGTGTAGGTAGTCTGTGAAGTTTAAAGGAAATCGGTGGAACTGTTTTCCAGGAAAATTCACAAAAAAATCTGGGCAAATAAACCAATAACAATCCATGAAAGTCACACTTCTGGTTGATGGATTTTGCCAGAAATCTTCGTGTTTGATGCTGTGCTAATACATAAACGGAATACCAAGTTTGAACTTGCTACGACTTTTCTTTTTGCGATATTCTGTTAACACATAAGATCCCACCCCAAGAGGAAGTGCCCCAAAAGTAGAAAAAAGTGCTTTGTAACGTATGTGTTATAGAATATCAGTTCCGTTATGAATAAAACGAAAGAAAGTTAGATTTTTTAGGTCACTAAGACATCTTTAGAGTTCACTTGAATTGAAGCGATCTCCAGCAGAGGGTGGCCACTAACTAACTTAACTAGAAATAGATCAAGTCTATTGTACTCACGACCTCACACAACATGAAAACCATATAATTGTGTGTGTTCTTGAACATATCAAGACACAGTTTGCTAGTTATTCGTTTTAAGAAACTTCCTCTTACTCCTTATTAGTAAGAGGAAGTATTGTAATCGTGTCAAATTTTCGATGTCTAGTTTTTACAGGAAATATCCATTTTGAGGTCCTCTGAGTCCAAAAAAAGTGATTTTTAGCAAATGGTCTGTGTATGTGTCTGTATGTGAAGAGCATAGCTCAAAATCGAAAAACTGTAGAAAGTTAAAACTTGATATTCCGTTTAGATATCACCATGGGATCTGACAATACGTTATATGTCAAAATTCCTCAACCGGAAGTAGCACTTTGCAAGTTTTTTTAAATTTTTTTTTTTTTTACTTTTTTGCGTTTTTCTCAAAAATGGCTCTGACGATTTCTTCAAACTTGGTATATCAACTACAGATACAAAGAGCTACAACTTTTATTTTGAAACATTTCTCTGGGAAAATTCATTTAAGGGCACTTTTGGTGGTGGGGGATTAGGTTTTCATCTAAAGTGTTATTTCAGCTTACTATTATACAATTCTGTCATCTAAATAATGTTAATTACAATTAAATATGTTGTTGAAATTCCTAGTTTGAAAAAATATCAGATAACCGGAAGTGCGTTTACTTTACCACTTTACTAAATGATTTTTTTTTTCACTTTTTCGCGATTTTCTCAATAATTGCTCCGACGATTTTCTTGAAACGTCTTGTATAAACTAAAGATTCAAGGATCTACAACTTTTATTTAAAACATTTCTCTGGGAAAATTCATTTAAGAGCATTTTTAGGGGAGGGATGGGGTTTATGTTTTTCTCTAAAGTGCTATCATCATAATTGATTATACAATTCTATCATCCAAACAAAATTAATTGGAAATAAATAGATGGCCAAAAAATTCCGAGTTTCAAAGAAATTAGTAAACTGGAAGTGCGTTTTTACTGAACAGTTTTTTTCAGTTTTCGACGAATTTCATTAAATTTGGTACACAAACTATAAAATTTGTCAATTATAATTTTGAGAACTGAAGTAAGAGAAACTTGATTCTTGCAGAACATTGATTCTTCAAATTTTCATTTCGATGTTTCAGACATGGCTGTAATTGGATCTGAAGAATCAAGATTCGAACATTAATTACTCCCTACTAAGGGCAAACTAGGGATGGAGAATTCAATATAAAAGAGGTTTTCGATGACAACCAGTCAATCAACATCTAACCATAGTTTCTTTTTCACTGCCAGTCAGTCTGCCTCAATCTATCTCTCGTTACCTATAATCTCTTCAATTTTATCGAATCCGTGTAAAGTCCTTACAGATTTATATTATTTCATTATAAATGATTTCAGAACTTAAACAGGTTATATCACTTCTGCTTCAACTATCCAAATCCATCCAATTACAAGTAACCAGGTTCACTCGCGTATGAATACTATAGAGCGAACCACTATCTTATAAATGTGGAACTTATGATTGCGCAAAATATTTATTAGAAATATTCATCAATCCACTTCAATGCAAGCCAACAACTGAAACCTGATTTACTTTCCTTAATTTCCGCTTTTCACCTCTCTGTGCGTTAAAGTTCACATAATTAAATTGACAAAAGTGCATTGTGTCAAAAATCGTGACGCTAACATATATACTTCTTAGTTTTTCATAATTAATCTATAAGTCCCACGGATTTTGCTTTTCTTTCTAATTGTTTATAACACTGTTCTAGAACTCTGAGATTCCTTCTGTTTAGGATGGCATCATTTGCGTAGACAATATTATTGTCTAGATTTGTTAAAGATCCTTCTTTCCATTCTCGTACAAATCTATATTTCTAATTAAATACTCTAAACTAAGTTTGAATAAGCAAGATTGATAGAACATCCCCTTGTCGATGTCCTTTGTTTTTATGTTGAAGACGTATGACGCAGCCACCTTGCATACCTTAACTTGCGCAGACCGAGTTCCGTAAGCACATCGCTACTGTAGTGGAAGAAAGAAATGCAAAAATAATAGTTTTCAAAAATAGTTTAATGAATTTTGACAATATTTAAGTAATGCAGTTTTGGAAAATAAATAGTGAATTTACCTTCAAAAAGAGTGTATTTGAGTCAGTTACTGTAATATAAGGTCATTGCAATGAACGAACAAAGGCACAAGTATCCGTTAGGCCAATTCTTTCGTAAGAGAAAATCCCCCGCTAGATCAGGGCATTCTTTCGAATAGTCTACATTCTGCTTTTAAAGCCAGAAACACTTGCTTCAGGAATCGCACTCTTAAACTCATGTCAGTGATAGAGATTTGCCTTTATTCTAGATAAACATCATTTATTAAAAGATAGTTTTGTGGTAGACACAGAGGAGAACACATCAGGACTGTGCCAGTTTTAAGTTATAACATAAGAGTTTATTCCAACTAAATTCAGTAAATTAAATTGCTGTGTTATTGAATAGCATTTAAATATCTTTAAAGAATATATTTAATTTAATCTACCAGTGTTTTATTAATTATTCTTATTACTTCTCTCCTAAACATATATACATACAAGCCCTTTTACAAAACCGCTCGTGCTACTACAAACATACGTTCACAACATCACAATAACATTTCACTACTAAATTTAATCAGCTTCATAGGAATACCAAACTCATGTAGAATTTTATAGATTTTGGTCCTATACAGACTCCTGTATGCTTGTTGTTTGAAGCCCACAAGCAAATTATGCAGATCAATGTTTATTATTCATAGCAATTTTCATGCATCAACCCCTCATGCAAAAGATGTGATCCGATAGTTGAACGATTCCTGCGAAAGCCTGCTTGGTAGCACTCCTAATAATTTTTCTGAATATTGCATCAGCCATTTTGCAACTATCTTAGCCATTATTTTGGCCTCGAGCCCTTCTGCGGGTTGCCCAGGAACCTGATTTTTGCTTCTATCAAGAAATGGATAGAAGACCAGCGTCTGCGATGGTGGGAAAGAACGCCAAGGCAAAGGCAGGCTAAATTTTTTGTTAAAATACATTTACTTACATTTACTGAGCCATAGCCGAAGGGATGTAAGGCTTAATAGTAGGTCTACTAACAGGGTATAGGCTGAATAGGCACATGCACCATTTACTACTTGCAGACAACGCGTTATACCGCTTCTGCAGGGCCGAGGAGGAAACCCTGGTACACATCCTTTGTGAGTGTGCCGGCCTGGCGCTGGACAAGGTTTCTTCAACTGGCTGGACTAGCAATCCCGAAGCCAAGAGCTTCATGACGGGACCACTTTCAGCTTCGCTAGGCCTGATTGAGAGGGCGAAGCTGAGGGATGTGCTATAAATCCAGGGGATCCACAGTAGACCTCTGAATGAAGGTCGCAGTGGATTGAGGCGTGGCCTTCCCAAATTTAATCTAATCTAATCCAACCATTATTTTGTAAAACAGCGGGTAATATGACGATCCCTCTATAATTTTCGCAATAATGTCCGGCTCCAACAGACCCATTCGTTCGTCATCCTTTATGTGACTCAAATGTTTACACTACTAAGTCAAAAATTCTTTCCCAAATTTAGAACACCACCATGCTTTACCATTTCAGAAATTATGCCATCAATTCCCCGGTGCCTTGCTGTTTATTTAGCTCAAAAACAAAAAATAATAAAAAGATATGGTTCTACTAACTAAATAATATTAGTTGCTTTGCCAGAATCCAAACTTAAAAAAAACCTATTAGCAACAAAGGTACAACTTTGCAAAGAGAAGTACAACTTCTTGAGTTTTTGTGATTTCTGAAAACGGATGTTACAAAGTATCTCTTTAAACTTTGCTAAGTCCTCTAATACAAACATTTACCTATAAAAGTTGATTTATGAAAGTATTCATCAGGAAATTGTGACGTAAAAATATTTGGGGTTTAATCAAGAACCGTTGTCTTCTGGATTATGATGTAATCACATTATAATCAGTTTATAGAAAAATTGTCAATGTTATTACTATATTAACTGCAAGTAAGAGAAAAAAACTCTTCTATGGGTTTCAAAATCAGATTTTATATTTAATGGGAACTGAAGAGCATTGGAATATAATTTGAAACTAAGATGCCACTTATACGTCAGATATGACATTTATATGTTATGTAGTAAAGGCAAATCTTTGGTCGATGCATTTATGAATAACTTGTGGAAAATTTAAAAAAAAAAAGAAGTTAATTAAAGATGCACTTTTGATTCATTTTACCAAACATACACTCACCGGCAAAAGAATTCCCGGCCACTTTAAAAAATTACATTTAATAAATAATATAATATTGTCTGGTCTGTTTTCACCAGTTATTTTGATTTTTGGCTGGTATTATAAAAAAAATTAAATAAATAAAATATGTTCACTAGTTTGTGTTCATATATCTGTTTATTTTTATCCAGTACGAATTGAATTTTATTTGCTAGAACTTTGCTTTAGCTTATTCCCTGACTAAGAAAATTAAAAATTCGGATTTCAAAATGCTCCTTAGTGGCGGAGGATGTCACACGTCCTGTAGCACTCATTAATGACGGCCGCTTCATCAAATATGGCAGCCATTGATATTAATATTCCCTACCAAAACTCTCAGGGCTTCCAAGGGCCACTGAGACGACCGTTTTTTGACACTGACGAAGTTTTTTACGAAATCATAGTCTGACAGCTGTTGAAGTAGTTCATCACCTCCAAGAAGTTTGAGGTGTTCAAATTTATAAGAGAACAGCACAAAGGAGATTGAATGAGCAAGATTTGACGGCCTTACTATCCCACAAGAGAGGGTCAGCACAAACTAGAGAGCACTGAATTCATAGCCTTGAGTTTGCTCAAGCAATACATCAAATTCGTCTGGTCTATCGAGCAGTGGGGCATGTGTATTGTTTACTGACAAGTCCCGGATCAGCCTTAATGGCTCAAGACGAGCGTGAACGAATGTGGACGAGAAAACGTGTGAGATTTGCACAATGCAAATTTTGTTGTCATTACAAGGCTTTCTGATGATTTGGGCAGGTATCAGTTTACAAAGATGTAGAGAGTTAATGATCGTTCGTGAAGGTTCCATGACTGCTGGTCGGTATTTGACGAATATAATACTGCAAGTACATGTGGTCCCCATTATGACGGAGATAGGTGAGGAATTTGTGCTAATGCACGACAACGCTCGTCCACATACAGCCCATATAGTGCAGGACTTTCTTAATAACCAAAATATTTACTTCCTATAAACTGCCTACCCGTTCCCCTGACTTAAATCCCATAGAACATCTGTGGGATATACTTGGATGACAGATAAGAGATCGGAGAGTCATTGCTGGAACACTTCAAGAACTAGAAATGGCACTTCAAGGCGAATGGACTCTAATGACACAAAATGAAATTTCCCGCCAAATGATTTATTTGTTTTATTTTGAAAATCAGTTAACCTTATGAAACGTTATGAACGATAAAAAAAATTATTAAAAAAAATTCAAAACTATACATAGAAATAGTAAATTTTCCAAAAGTGGCCGGAATTTTTTTTGGCCGGTGAGTGTGTGTATGTATATAGTAAAAGATAATCTTTGGACGAAGGTATTTATGAATATTTTGCGGAAAATTAAAAAAAATAATAATAATTAATGACGCACTTTGATTCATTTGACCAAAACATACATAAAAAAAACAAAAACGCTTTTTCGAACTCAATGAATAACAAACTGTGTATTTCCGGTTAAAAATTAATTTGAAAAAACTTACCACTAACTTAGTTATAGCAATAAGAGAACATGAAAATTTTTGTGCTAAGTGGGGGAAAAAAAACGTAAAAAGAATTAAAAACTAAAAAACAAAAAAAATTAAAATATAATTAAATTTAATTAAAAGAACTTACTGGCATATGATGTGCCATGATTGGAGCCAGCGACATGACTGAATATTCCCCTTCAAGGGTTGTTTAGTTTAAGGGTTGTACCCAAAGAAGGCGTGGTCTAAAGAGACCCCCACCCCTACTATACCTATATTCAATTTATAGCTCCACCCCTTCATATTTTTCTGTATTTTTTTTTTTTTGTTTAGTTTTGTTTTGTTTTAAATAATATTTGTATAACAAATTAGTTTATACATAAAATGTAGATTAATAAACGTTCAAAAACCAATGGCTATACATGAATCACGTAGTTGTGGAGGTACACAAATAAAACACAAGTAAATTAAATATTTTAATAGTACGCCAAATATGTCCAGAATATTGCAATAAAATTTAGAATTAAAGTATAGATTATAGAACCTCCCGTAATAAACATTCTATACAATAATAAGATAATTATGATTTCCACCTAAGAGATCTAAACAATTTGTCTACGCAAGATCTAAGACATAAGTTAGAGATAATAGAATGTGATAAAGGTACACCTTGATATTATGGGATTAAGTTATCCGTTCTTTGGGATACCTCACTTGCTAGGGCAGTTCGCACGCAACCTCTTTTTCCTTTTATCCCTGAATTATCTTTATATACTAAATGCATCTTCTTTTTATAGCTTGTAATTAATTGGATTACAATTTCTCCTGCCACCTGTACACTACAAATTTATTGGCCCTAATTGTTTTAAGTTTTTAATATTTGTTTGGATTAATCTTTCCCGATTGTTGTTGGTTGTATGTTAAGTTTAAATGTTTAAATTTACAATAATTACATTAAAATTAGTAACAAATTAATAAGAAAATGTGACTTTACTGAATGAATTTATTCAATTTTTCCCATAATTTGTTTTTTTTTTTTTTTGGAAAACGGCTCCAATAGTTTTCTTTAAACTTTATATACTATCTTACATAAATATGAATATGTATCACTTTTCTTTCTAATATTTTAAAAGCTCATTTCCGGTTTACTAATTTTCTTGAATATAACCGTCTATTTTTATTTGTAATTAATTTTGTTTAGATGGTAGAACTGTATAATCAACTATTATGACAGGACTTCAGAGAAAAACATAAGCCCACTACTCCTTCCAAAAAGTGCACTTAAATGAATTTTCTTAGAGAAATGTTTCAAATAAAAGTTGTAGATCTTTGTATGTGTAGTTGATATACCAAGTTTAAAGAAAATCGTCGGAGTCATTTTTGAGAAAATCCCAAAAAATTAAAAAAAAAAAAGCTAGAAAAGTGGTGCTTCCGGTCGAGGAATTTTTGAGAGATAACGTACTGTCAGATCCCATGGTAATACCTAAACGGAATATTAAGTTTCAACTTTCTATGGTTTTTCGTTTTTGAGCTATGCTGCTCACATACATACTATACACACACACACACACACACACACACAGAGTCCATTTGCTAAAAACCTTTTTTTTGAACTCAAGGGACCTCAAAACGGATATTTCCGGTGAAAACTCGATATCGAAAATTTGACAGGATTAAATTGAACAGGGAATTGACACGATACATTGAATTTGCCCAGTTGTGAAGAATTTTGTGGCGTTAAAAATTTCAGATGTTATATATATATATATATATAGTTGATTCAATGTTTTTGATGCACTCTACAAGGGCAGAATATAATCACTTCTCTATTTGCCAAGATTAAAGTAGATAGGTATTATCCTGCTACCACCTCTGTATTTATGTTAGCATAAATATAATAAAACGTAGGCGTTGGAACGGGTCCATTTATTAAGCGCTTGTTACATTTGCCGAGAACAACTGACTTTTATATAAAGGTTGAGATACCCAGGCACCACATCAAACTTAAAGTAACTACTTGAATTTTTTTTTTTTTTTTGGAAACCTGGGCCATCTGTTTTTGCTGCCCACAGCATCCTAAACAGAAGTCCCTTGCGAACGCCGCATACAACACCTCCATCAGGTTAAGTTCCCTAAGGAATCCTAATTCCCTGACGGGCTCTTGGGAGGGTATATTCCCCTCCTCCTCCTGGTAACTACCCAGGTTCTTAAGTCTTCTCTGGATGGCAACCTCTCAGTCCATTATGAGATGTAATGTAGTTTCCTACCTCTCCCCTACAGAATCTTGCATGTGCTGTCACTCTCCAAATCCAGCTTCGTCAGATGTCCTCTCAGTCCACAATGCCCCGTGAGAAAACCCATAAGAACGTGGAGTTTGCTCTGGTTTCCTTCAATGATGAATTTTGATGAGGCCTCCGATGTCTGTTGGTTATAATTTCCCAGGCAGATCTTAGCCTGCGATAGTCCGGGGAGGGACTTCCAGAGTTGAGACCTCTTTACCTCCTCCTCCTCCTTGCTAAGTTCTTCCAAGGGAAACTGGTCGCTGACTCCACAAAAAAAAAGTTCAGGTCCTAGAAGCGGTTCAGGATCTATCTTTGCCAGAGCGTCGGCCATCTCATTTCCTTCAATGCCAACATGCCCTGGCACCACCCATCTGTCTAGGTCATTAACTTTACCTAGGCATTCCCAAAACATTTTAGAGCTAATGACAAAAACGCTCAATGTTCTAATGCCTGCCTGGCTACCGGAAAGAACAACAATCTCCTAATTCCTATTCCCCGATCGTAGTTGAACTGAACGCATCTTTCAATTACGTATATCTCCATCTGAAAGATGCTGATTTAAAAGACTTTTCAAATGCTTTTTATATCAGAAAATCGTCTTCTTTTTTGCTTTTTCCTGGGCCGACTATGAAGGGAGTGTTCCCATTTTCTATCGGAACAGTCCAATATCTGCTGAATTTAGTTTCCAATGTGAAACATCTTCGTCACTAGTCATTAGGTAGGCACCATCCATTTCCGCACCGCTGTCAGATAACGGACAGGTAGAGGTGGGTTTGCAAGTAGTCGTGCCCTAGTGGCCAGTCGGAAGTTTGCCGTCAAGTCATTGCATGGAATGTCGTGGTGGAATTGGATCTTGCAATAAATTCTCCCATTTTCTTTCCGTAGCTTTATTTTTCCAGACGATTTCTACCTTTTCTTTCATTTATGATTGATTTCTCTAATCGCCTGGTGGAAACGACAACAAAAAATCGTCTTCCTCGGAGCTACATTACAATGTAAATATACTCCTTTAAATGGGGGCCACAGTTTGCGCTCTTATGTATATGCAAATTGGCGCTGATAATGTGTGGCTCGCCCAACACATTAGGCTATTACATATTAAATTTTCTCCAACTAGTCGACTTATATGCTAACAATCTGATTTATCAGGATGTACCTAATAAAGCTATTTCCTCAAATTATAATTCATTTTATAGAAACATTTTTAGTTTAGACGAAATGTTTGTACGGCAATGGCCAGAGGATTTTTGTTTTAAAAGAAAAAAGAATCCAATTCAATACTGGATAAAAGACAAAGAAGGAACTATTCTTCGTCAACCTGAGCAAATAATGGAGCGATGGGCTAAGTATTTTAAGAAACTTCTGGAGGTGAATGAAGATGATGGCAGACCGGAGGAGAATATCGAGGAAGAGGACAACTGGGAAGAGGATGACTACATCGATGAGTAAGAACTGGACGAAGCACTGGCAAATTTAAAACTTGGAAAATCAGCTGGAATAGATGATATAGCACGTGAAATGCTAAGATATGTCGGAAGTAACGTAAAAAAGATTTTGCAACATCTATTCAATCTAATATGACAAAACAGAAGAAAATCACACAGGAATGGGAAGTGGCGATGACAGTCCCAATTTTTAAAAATGGGGGACAATAGAAACTGTAATAACCATCGAGGAATATCTCTCTTGAGTGTATCGAGCAAGCTTTATGCAAAAGTCATTGAAAAGCGAATTAGGAGAAAAGTAGAACAAACGCTCGGAGAAGAGCAGTATGGATTTCACAACAACCGAGGTGCACAAGACCTTATATTTACAATGAGACAAATCTTTGAAAAAGCAATCGTAAAAGGAAAGGAGTTATCGATCTGTTACGCTGACCTTGTCAATATAAGGCTGCCTTATATATATATAAGGCTCTAAGAGAAAATGGCGTGGATAGAGGCCACATATTAGCAGTGAAAAGTTTGCACGAGAAAACAAGAAATGTCGTACGATTTGCTAATCACATCTCGCCAGAATTTGAAACCTCGTTAGGAATTCGTCAAGGATGTATGTAGTTTAAGTCCTCTTTTTTTATTTTAGTCCTAGACACAGCCATTAAAAAGGCAAAAGGAAAAATGAAAAAATATCACTTCGGACATGTAAGCCTAAGACAAGTTACCCTGTCAATTCTCGCATTTGCAGACGATCTGGTTGTTTTAGCTGAAAGCGATACAGACCTTCAGAAAAATTTGAAAGTACTAAATCAACCTGGTTAAAACGAAAGTGATGAAGATGGGAAAGAAGCCTGGAAGAACAATGAGAGTGATAAGGTTAAATGGAGAAGTCGAATTCTTTAATTACCTTGGAGCTCATATATACGGCCAACGGCTTCTTCGATCGCGAAATCACTAGAGAGTGCGAGCAGCAAGCAGGATGTTTGAGGCTGTCAGAAGAGGCTTTTTGAACCGTCGAGAAGTGAGCAAAAAGTGCAAAAATAGCTGTATACAGATCGACGTTCCTCCCTATTCTAACCTACTCTAGTAGAGTCGTGGACACTGACTACCAAGCATCTGTCGAAAATTCAAGCCTCCGAAATGCGTTATCTAAGGAAAGTGGAAGGCAAAACTAGGAGAGACAGAGTTCGCAATGTCGCAATCAGGGCAAATCTCGATATCAAGCCAGCCATTGAAAAGATTGATAAGCAAAACAGGCTGAGATGGCTGGGACACCTATTGCGCATGGAACCTAGTCGAACGGCCAGGTTCATTTACAACGCCAAACTGGATGGTAAGAGAGAGACTGGGAGGCCCAGACTAAAATGGGAGGAAGGAAGCCATGAGATTGGAAAAGAAGAAATGAACTCGTCCAAGATCGCTAAAAGTGGATTGCCCTCTATAAACAAGCCCCCCAACACTGCCTAGGCGGTACAAATGGGGATTATGATTGTGATGATGATGATGAAGAAAAAAGAATTCTTTGTTGCTCTACGTTTCGGATACCATTGGTGCCCTTCTTCAGGAGCTCTTTAGAGGGAGAAGAGTGTATACGTTGAGATTGAATTAGAGAAATAGAGTTTAAATAAAAGCATTGGATCGTTTTCGAGCAATTGTCCATTGCCGTACAAATCACTCATTTATAATTTTAAAGCCTGATGATCCTGACGATTTGAAAACCAACACTAATTTTGCTTCGAGTGAAAATTATTTACTAATGGAATGCCATATTAGTGAGAAAAGTATATGTAGTCAGTTAAGATTGCATTGTAATAGAAACTGCTATAAACTCACCGGCAAAAAATACTGGCCACTGTTGAAAAATTTACTACTTCTATGTATAGCTTTCCATTTTATTATAATTTTTATTGTTCATAAAGTTTAGAGGTTAACTGATTTTCAAAATAAATAGGATTATATAGGAAATTTAAAATAATTAAAAAAAAATGTGAATTTGGAAGATTTTATTTACCTGTTTTGTTTTTTTTTTAATTTTATATTATTTTTTAGTGGGATGGTGCTAAATACCGAGTATTACCTCCTCTTGCCTTTATCACAGCTTCTAGAGTCTTGGCACAGCTCTGAATCAAGCGGGAAACTTCATTTTGTGACATTAAAGTCCACTCGTCTTGAAGGGCCCTTTCTAGCTCCTGAAGTGTCCCAGAAAGGACTCTCCGATCTCTTATCTGTCTTCGAAGCATAACACACAGAAGCTATATGGGAATTAAGTCTGGGGGAACGGGCAAGCCAATTTAGGAACTCAATATTATGGTTATTAAGAAAGGCTGTGGGCTGTATGTAGACGAGCGTTATCGTGCACAAAGCACAAATTCCTCATCTATCTCCGGCATGATAGGGACCACATTACTTGCATATATATCCGCCAAATACCGAGCAGCAGTCATGGAACCTCCACGAACGTTCATTAACTCCGTATGTCTTTGTAAACTGATACCTACCCAAACCATCAGAGACCCTCTTTGGAAAGGCCTAGTGAGAACAAAATTTCATTGTGCAAATCTCTCACCTCTTCTCCTCCACACTCGTTCACGGTCGTCTGGAACCCTTAAGGCAAATCTGGTCTCCTCAGTAAACTATAATACACTTGCCTACTGTTCGACAGACCTATTGATGTATTGCCGAGGAAACTCAAGGCGAGAAATTCGGTGTGCCTGGTTTATTCTTGTAGGACGAAAAACCATCAAATCTAACTCATTCCATCTCCTTCGAGGTGTTCACTCAGAAATTTGAACATCTTTAACTTCTTGGAGGCGATGTACTATTTCAATAGCTGTCACATGACGATTTCGTAAAGCTGTCAGTATCAAAAAACGGTCGTCCCGCAGTTCAATGGCGGCCCTTGTACGCTCTGAGCCTAGCTTTCTTGGGTATGAGCCCGTTTCTCTAGAACTGCATCTTGCAGAGTTTGGTAGGGAACACCAATAGCAATGGCTGCATATCTGATGGAGCGGGCATCATCAACAGCATGTGCGACATCCCCGGCACTAAGAGGCATTTTGAAATTCGAATTTTTTAAATTAATTTTCTCTAATCAAGGACAAGTTAAAGTGAAGTTAAAGCAAATAAAAAATAGTTCGAACTGAACTAAAATAAACAAATTGAAAAATAAATGAGCACAAACTAGTAAACATTTATTTTTGTTTTCATTTTTTTTATTATTTGCTTTATTATAACCTTTATGAAGACCCTGAAGAAGGCAATAAATTTGCCGAAACATCGGTGAAAATTTGAAAAAAAAAAAGGTTGCTTTTGTTTTTTGACCGAACCACAACATCCTTTTTTTTACAATATGACACTATCACAATACAGTAGTAAGATAAAGTTAAATTAACTCTGTCGACATGCTGACATCGCTAGTGACGATAATGCCTTATGGAATTGCCAAGGGTTTGTGTTATTCACTGCGCATGCGTCGCACATACGCCTCCCACTGAACCAATCTCTAACTGGGTCACAAATATGCCAGAGCTGTGTGACACTTAAACAGGACTGTTTATTTATGCCTTAGATGTGACTTTTTACTTTCTTCTACAGCTGCAAGAGGACATTTAGCATTTGCAATAAATTTACAATTGAAACTGACAATTTAAGGCAAAAATAAGTTTTGAGGTAGTTAAGTACGAAAAAATATTTGATGTTTAGGCTTTGCTATACTTCCTCCTTACTGCTAGCAAGTATTGTAATTGTGTCAAATTTTCGATGTCGAGTTTTCACCGGAAATACACGTTTTGAGGTTTCGCAGAGTCGAAAAAAAAAGGTTTTTAGAAAATACTCCGTGTATGTGTGTGTGTATGTGAACAACATAGCTCAAAAATGAAAAATTGCAGAAAGTTCAAACATGATATTCCTTCCGTTTAGGTATCACTATGGTTTGCGACAGTAACTTGTCTGTCAAAATTCCTCAACCGAAAGTACCACTTTACTCAATGGTTCGTTTCTTTGGTTTTTTTTGTTTAACTTTTTTGCGATTTTTTCTAGAATGACTCCAACGATTTTCCTTAAACTTGGAATATCAAGTTATTATCAAATAAGAGCTATAATTTTTTTAAAAACATTTCTCTGGGAAAATTCATTTAAAGCGGAGTTCAATGAAGTATAATATTAATGCACGCTTAAATTATTGACAGAATTCCAAATTTGAAGAAAATCGGTTAATCGAAAGTGGCGAGTTTATAGAATAGTTTTTTTTGAGTTTTGGGGGGGGGGATTTTCTCGAAAACGGTTATAACGATTTTCTTTAAACTCAGAATAAAAATTTTTCATGAAAACGTTACATTTTTTTTAAATTTTGAATTTAGACGTGGGTACTAGAAAACTATCAGTTAGTTTAAATTTAAATTTGGGCATACTTTCATAGTTTTAACTTTTAACATAGAGCGCTCCACATGTGCTCTGGTATCCATCTCCGCTACCATTTTTGTGATCGTCCAAACTAAACATTGCAATTTAAAAGAAAATTCTTTGATTAAATTTTATTAATTAGAGTAATAGAAAGTTGTGTGAGTGTTTCATACCAGATTTTTTTGGAATGTTACCTCCATTGGTGTAACTATTCAGATTGTTTTCACTAATACAGAAATCGAATTGATGCAATTGTCATTGTTGAATTAGCTTGTAGAACTACTAGATTATGTACTTCTGAGTGATATTTAACCCCCGGATGCCCCGTAGCTGACCGTGCATTTTGCTGGATGTGCGCGGTTCACCAGAGCTTGTCACAGTGCCTTCTCTGACTTTTTGTAGCAGGGTTGGGCGACTATGAATTGGCCCCACGCGCTAGTTGAGCTTATCTTAACCTGCCCTTCAATAGGCAAAAGATGTGGTTGAGGGCATTTCTGCGCCGATTAGGTCTAGCACATCAACCTGGTTGGCGTAGTGACCTCCCCTTCTCATAAAACCAACCCCAGCAGGTATGAGCGAAAGCTCGGGTACTGCAGGTTCGATATGGATAACTTAAAAAAAAAAATTACTAAAATGATAACAAATAAATCTCAGGAAACATTGATTCCGTTAATGTGCATCTTGGTCGCAGAAGGTTCATGAAATTTGGACAGACAAACATTAGAGGCTTTTACAAATTGAGGAACTTCCAATCACAGTACAAATCTAAGATATGAATTTATAAACGATTTCACAGGGTGCAGAATGTTGCAATAATTTTATCTAAAAGGAAATTAAAGACAGACTTGATGTTATAAATAAAAAAAAAAGGACCTGTTTTTCAAAAGAAATTTGTTTTAAATTTGAATAATTGCGATAGTTTGTTTAGAAAAAGTTTTAATATAATTATATTTTGGTTATGCAAGCGTTTAAATTTTGTTTTACCTAGTTAAACTTCATTTTTGACAATAGGGGAAACTTTTCAGGTAGTTTAAAAAAAATGGAGAAATTATTTTAAGGTCGAAAATCATAAACATTCGTAGTTTCTTCTTACAACAAAAAGAAGTAAAAATTGATAAGAATATCTAAATTCACTAGCATTTTATTTCAATGTTCTTAATAGTTACTAAGTTGCTCAACAGAGTGCTCTAGCGCCTTAAAGTAACACAGTAATTATGAGCCTCTTTACGAGAGAGATAAGAAAACATACTGTATTAATTTAATGTAAATATACATGATACGGGGGTTTAGCTCTTAATACAAATAAAATTAATCATATAAAATGTAACAACAGAATAACTTAAAATAATAATTTATTATGAAACCAATTAATTACTTCAGTAAAACAGTGAAAGAAAACATAAAAAATATTTTGTTTTCTGAATATGAATGACATAATAAGGATTTCTTTCTTTTTTTTAAATTTATTTATTTTTATTTAATTATATATGATTTACTTTTATTTAATTATATTTATTAACTAATTTTCTTTTTTTTAAGCAACACTCAACATTGTCAACACCACATATACCCACATGTGGTGTTGACAATGTTGAGTGTTCACAGGCTCTTTTGTATTAACTTCATCCATGTTTAATAGAAATCCTTTCTCCATTAAAAAAAAAAAAAAAACAAAAATCTGGTGTGAAACACTCACACAACTGTCTCTTTTCCAGTTCTCAAAATTATAATTGACAAATTTTATAGTTTGTGTACCATCTTTAATGAAATTCGTCGAAAACTGAAAAAAAAAAACTGTTCATAAAAGCGTACTTCCGGTTTACTAATTTTCTTTGAAACTCGGAATTTTGCCATCTGTATATTTCTAATTAATTTTGTTTGGATGATAGAATTGTATAATCAACTATGATAGCACTTTAAGAGAAAAACATAACCCCACCGCTCCCCTAAAATTGCCCTAAATGAATTTTCCCAGAGAAATGTTTTAAATAAAAGTGTAGATCTTTGTATGTAGTTTATATATGAAGTTTCAAAAAAATCGTCGGAGCCATTTTTGAGAAAATCGCGAAAAAGTGAAAAAAATCATTTAGTAAAGTGGTAAAGTAAGCACTTCCGGTCATCCGATTTTTTTCAAACTCGGAATTTCAACAACAATTTAATTCTAATTAACATTATTTAGATGACAGAATTGTCTAATAAACTGAAATAGCACTTTAGATGGAAACCTAACCCACCCCTCCCCCAAAAGTGCCCTTCAATGCATTTTCCCGGAGAAATGTTTCAAATAAAAGTTGTAGCTCATTGTTATGTGGAATACACAAGTTTGAAGAAATCGTCGGAGCCTTTTTTGAGAAAACACAAAAAAAGTAAAAAAAAAAAAACAACTAGTAAAGTGGACTTCCGGTTGAGGAATTTTGACAAGATAACGTACTGTCAGATCCCATGGTGATACCTAAACGGAATATCAAGTTTCAACTTCTACGATTTTTCATTTTTGAGCTATGCTGTTCACATACACACCGTACTATTGCTAAAAACCACTTTTTTGGACTCAGGGGACCTCAAACGGATATTTCTGGTGAAACTCGATATCGAAAATTTGACAAGATTAGAATACTTCCTCTTACTAGGAGTAAGAGAAAGTAATATCCTTACAATATTAAAGTTACTACTGGCATCTCAACTGCCATATAACTTTTTGTTTTGCTTAAATGATAAGACTTTCAACTACGTATATAAAATTCACCTTCTTCAAAACTTTGTTAAGTGCCTAAAATAAAACAAAAACGGAATGTATTTTGAAGTTCTGTACAACGATTCACATCTTGCCTTTTCAAATTATTTGACCACCTTTCGATGATGAACAGTTTTGGTTTAGAGCAGTGGATTCAGTAGATATTACTCAAGTAGACTTTCTCTAAATGCCAATTCTCAAATTTTAATTCAAACGTAATATTTTTTATAACATATTTAATTGCGTTTAATGCTAGAATTTGATTATATTGTAGTCCAAAAAAAAAAGGCCTAGATGAAGCTCCTAATAACATTTGAAATTATAACATCATAGATTCTCCCACAACTACCAGAAGGAATTATTTTTCCAGCAACGTGTTTTAAATAAAAGTGATGAGTTTAAATTTGTATAATCGTTGCCGGAACTATTTTGTGATATTCCAATTAACAGATTTTATTCAAATTTGCATTTAATATATATTAATATTATATAAATATGGTAGAACATATGATACAGGAGCAAGAGAAAGTAAAAATTAACGTATAAAAATTTGTGTTATTTTTCAAAACAAAAAAAAGGACATTTCATTTTTTATGTTATAAATCAATATTTGCAATTAAAAACGCTATTTATTTCTGTGTTTACTTCGCAAAACATATTACACTAAAACGAAACCAAATAACAATTTAAAGATAATGCAAATTATCAGCTGAACCTGACAGCCAGTTGGAAGTTGATGTTCATCAGCAGTTCAAATTAATCAGCATTCCTAAATCATTTTATAAGAAAACAAAAAATTAAATGCATACACACATATATATGTATGTTGGATATAAACACTTCAGGAATACTTCATCATCACATCATCTTCAAGGATTAGACCAGTAGGCCTGTTCCGTCTCCAATCGTACAAAATAGTCTGAAATTTCAAGGTATTTAACATAAAATAGGATGCCCAGCTCAAGGAGGCAAATCATTGCTGACAAAATATGAGTAACAAATAACTACATTATTTGGTATTTTATCCGTCGTAGCATATGCATATCTATAGTGTTCCTGACCGGTTTCGGATTTTCATCCATTGTCAGAGCAAATTCACCAAGTTCGTGTAGAAAGTTCACTTTAATGTTTCTGTTACACTCACACTTGTTGGTTGTATATATGTCAACAGATATGGATGCTGAGACGATGGATGAAAATCCGAAACCGGTCAGGAACACTATAAATATGCATATACTACGACGGATAAAATACCAGATCTAAATCCAGCATTGCGGACCCATGCACATATTCAACAACTACATTATTGTTTCTTTCTACAATTACAACAACCAAATATCACCATATTATCACAGATTAAAAAAAAATAATAATAAAACAAATAAATAATTTGAAAAAAGAAAAAAATGGAATTTAGAATGCATGGTCGCTCCATCTATTGCGAAGACGATCCACGAGGACAATACTGCCACATTTTCACAGGTCACGACTCGCGGCCATCCTTTCCAGAAGGTGCGTACATTTTCCTCCGCGATTGTTCAATGTGGGCCACCAAAGTGCAATTCTTTCCTTATCTCTTCGTTCCTACGGTGGTCCAACTAACGGCGGCCGACCTAAGGAATCGCATCTCCACATTTTTTATCCTTTGCGAAGAGCTCTGGTAAGGGACCAAGTTTCTAATCCATATAAAATGCTTGAAGGGCCATTACATAAAACTTCAATTCAGTTTCCTTGGTCGCATTTTTACTTAAGGAGCGCCTTATGGTTCCGCACATAGATTGAAAATGATGAATTTAATTTCTTATAATCATTAATTACAGCAATCCATAAAGATATTTCATGTTTCTTTATAAAACAAAATCAATATATTTTATACATAAACAACTATATATAAACAAAATTTATTTTTTTAACATGTAAATAAAAATGAAATAAAAACTCAAAACAGTCCTCTTTAACATAATCTATAGCAATATTGTTATAAACTAGCTCACTCCTGTAACAATTAATTGTTCTGCCATAAATACTGGTACAAATGTTCAATCAATAATTAAAAGGTTCTATTGTATAGAACATATGGTAAATCCGGCTATGCAAAATAATTAAAATTAAATAGTAATTAAAAATTATCAGATAATAATTGCCCAATTTAATTTGAGAAATATACTTATATATCATCATATTAGCTCATATAATAGAATGTGTTTCTAATTCCAAATAAAATAAAATTTACAGGCACATAAGTTCGTACGATATAAATGAATTTTATCTACAAACACCTTGTAATCTATCAAAATGTAGAGTATTAAGCCAATTAAGGATATTAAATAATCAGGAATTGTTTAGATTATTATTTAAAGGAAATCTACATAAATTTGAAACTAATGAAAAATTGTACAATTTGTAATTTATAGAAGTCTGAAAATATCATTCACTTTTTATTAAGTTGGAATAACTATTATTATTATTATTATTATTATTATTATTATTATTATTATTATTATTATTATACATTATCAGCTATTTAACCTTTATTTTAAATGAAAAGCATTGTAGTTTTTGTTATAAACAAATTTAATCTTTAATTTGATGACTTGTATTAGAAGTTAAATGAAATCTAATTTTATTTACAATAATATGCCATCTCAATTTAGAAATAGATTGGTTCCTCGAAATGCCGTAAAAATTGAAATCGTGCAATATGAGTCCCAACAATTTACATTGTTTAAGAGAAATATGTTTACATTGTTGAAAAGAAATATGTTAAACATATAATAAATTTAATACTTGTTGTAAAATAAGCAGATATATATACATACATATTTTAAAATTTAAAAAAAAAAAAACGGGTGAAACACACACACAACTTTCTCTTACTCCAATTTTCAAAATTGTAATTGACAAATTTTATAGTTAGTGTACTAAATTTAATGAAATTCGTCGAAAACTGAAAAAAAAAAACTGTTCAGTAAAAGCGCACTTCCGGTTTACTAATTTTTTTGCAACTCGGAATTTTAGCCATCTATTTATTTTTAATTAATTTTGCTTTGATGGTAGAATTGTATAATCAACTATGATAGGACAACAAAATGAAGCAGGCTACCACGGAAAATGTCTCTGAAACTATGATAGGACTTTAGAGGGAACATAACCCCGTCATTCCCCCAAAACCCCCCTTAAATGATTTTACCAGGAAAAAATATTTCAAATAAAAGTTGTAGCTCTTTATATGTATAGTATCCAAAAGCATGAGGTCTAGCTGTGCATAAGCAAAAACATCATCAACCATTTGTGGATATGGCAATTCCTTTAGTTGATGTTAAACAGAACGGGAGTATTGCACAAACTTACGTCGCTGGGTGTGCGAAATTTCATATCTATAGCACAACTTCATAATGAACAAAATACGGGACAATTCTGTCTTCCTATTGTGTCCGTTGAATTAGCCAATAATCCTGCGTTCTATAATATAAGTGGAATTGGCGCCTTAATTTTGTTACCTTTAGAGTCTCTGAAGAACATACCACCTTAAGCTTCCAATCTTATTTAATCCGTTCCACTGGAATTTCAATGAATCAGGCATAGGTAATGCGGATCTAACTTCCACTGTTGTGGTATCAGGAAACATTGTCAGAAATTTCTGGGCACTTCAATTAATGGAGAAAAGTAAAAGTTAATTATCAGAGACATTTTCCGTGGTAGCCTGCTTCATTTTGTGGTCATCGACCGGTTTCGGGCGTTCGCCCATCTTCAGGATGCGTTTTTTAGACAGTGTGGCAACACAGACTCGCACAGAGCAACTTAGTTTCACACTCGGATTAAATAAGATAAATTAAGATTAAATAAGATTAACGGATTAAATAAATTGGAAGCTTAAGGTGGGTATGTTTTCAGAGACTCTAAAGGTAACAAAATTAAGGCGCCAATTCCACTTATATTATAGAACGCAGGATTATTGGTAATTCAACGGACACAATAGGAAGACAGAATGTCCCGTATTTTGGTTCATTATGAAGTTGTGCTATAGATATGAATTTCGCACACCCAGCGACGTAAGTTTGTGCAATACTCCGTTCTGTTTAACATCAACTAAAGAGTGTGAAACTAAGTTTGCTCTGTGTCTGTGTTGTCACACTGTCTAAAAAAACGCATCCTGAAGATGGGCGAACGCCCGAAACCGGTCGATGACCACAAAATGAAGCAGGCTACCACGGAAAATGTCTCTGATGCTTTCCAGCTCTGCGGAACCAACCACCACAATAAAAGTTAATTATTTTGATTTTTAATATTTAAAAAATGATTACTTTTCCTATTATACTTTCTTATAAATTACATTATAAAGTGTTATTTAAATTTTTTTAAACATACAAATTTTTTTGAGTTACAGTTTATTTATTTTTCATTTTGCTAAAGTATAGTTTTTTTTATGTCCGCAATGCTACATAACATCTGGTATTTTATCCGTCGTAGCATGCATATTGATTTTGTTCCTGACCGGTTTCGAATTTTCATTCACCGTCAGAGCATATTCACCAAGTTCGTAAGCGAGTTCACGTCAACACGTAATGTTTCTGTTACGCTCACACTTGTTGGTTGTATATATGTCTATATATTATATATACAACCAACTAGTGTGAGTGTAACAGAAACATTACGTTGAAGTGAACTCTCTATACGAACTAGTGAATTTGCTCTGACGATGGATGAAAATCCGAAACCAGTCAGGAAAATAATCAATATGCATGTTGCGACGGATAAAACACCAGATGTATAGTGTTTTGTTCATAAAATAATTTTGTTTGAGCTTATATCCGTTTTGGAAAAAAAAGAAGGTTTGTTTCAGCAAGATTCAGCTACCTGCCCCATCCAATATTTGTTAAGATTGAATGTTCCTGAGTTTATTTCTGCTGCAAATTGGTCTTTAGGAAGCCCCCAGCACTCATCCCTGGACCAGAGTGTATGGTCATATCTTGAAAGAATGCCTTGTTAGAGACGACATTCCAATAGCCTAAAATCGTCTTTATTGCGGATAACTCACAATTTTCCATTGGAAATTCTACGTAATTCAATCAATGAATGGCCGAGAAGACTTGAAGCGTGCATTAGAGTGGATATTATTAAGTTTTAAAATGAAACAGGTACACAAAATGAAGCAGTATCACGGAAAATATCTCTGATACTCGAGAATGCTACCGTTCGCTCCCCAAATAAAAGTTTTGTTTCTGGCGTGTTTTAGCTCCTTTTTTTTTTAACTGCAACGTATTTATGACAGGACTTGGTTATATTCATATATATGTGTGGTCATACGCAAAAAGTTTTGCGATATGAAAAAACAAGTACATAAATTGAACATTGTTCGATTTGTTTTTTTAGTTCTCTTATCTATTAACTTGTTTAACGTCAGTAGTTTTCATTTAAACATTGATTGTGATGCCAAACTTATTCTTTAATTCTGAAAATGAACTTAATGAAGAGCATTTTAGAGCTACGGCGTTGTATGACTTTAAAGCAGGACTAAATGAGGCAAAACAAGTACCGCCTTCCCTAAGACACACCTTAAATGAATTTTTCCAGAAAAATGTTTCGAATAAAAGTTGCAGCTTTTTTTTTATGATGACTTGATATACCCAATTTAAAAAAAAAAAAATTTCTGAGTCAGTAAAGTGGTACATCCCATCGACTCATTTTGACCAAAACCTTATTGTCGCATTCCTTAGCAGTACCCAAACATTTCAAATTTCTCAATTTTCCCATTTTTGTGTTATATTATATTGTTTATGATATTTTTGCATGAAACTTTTAATAATCTGAAATGAAAAAGTTTGTAAAAAAAAACTTTTATAAATAGGAATGTTTCATAGTTTAGCGTAATTTTTCTTTTGCTATAATTTTTCTCGAATCAGATCGGCCTGCCGTTCTGAAAGGTCAAGCCGCTAACCTTGGGGGAAATTTTGATACAGCCTGTGCCCCCGTTGAAAACATAGGTAACGACTTTAGAATCTGGCTGCTGAGTGAAAAAATAAATAAATCTGGAAGTTGACCTATTTGCGACTTCGATGACCAGGTGGAAAAACTGAAATAAGAGGAGAACATTTTTATTTTTATTGACGCTACTGCAAAGACGGTCCCTAAAGATATTTCGTCCGCGGTATCAAGATTAGTGAGTCGGTCATGGGCAGTTGAATGGGAAATGGTTCAATATGGGCTCTTAGTAAGTGACGGTAGTTGTCGCTGTGAGGCAGAAGCAACAGCTGAGCATTATAGTCCTAGTATGCGACCTGTACGAAGATCTTACGGGCGATTTGTTTAGGTGGTTTGCTAAATTTAAAAGTTTGCTGTTCCTACACTGATGGCTGCAGCAACAACAGCCAACTACAGCTGTAACGTCTGAAAACACTACTGCTATTAAAAAAGGTTGATATAAGGCTGATTTATAAACTGAGAGGCTATACTTATAAAAGAAATCAATATTTTTGATAATTTAAAAAGAAATGTCCCTTATTTTGGGAGCTACCCAAATAATTTTTTTTTTTTTGCAATATCAATATGTTTTTACTTTTTTATATATAACGAAACAAATGTTAATATAAAAGGAATGGTTATTACATTTCTTCTCATCTCGTTATCACTTCTAGTTACAGTGCATTTAATTTAGACATAAGTTGTTCTAACGATTCCCCAGTATCAGAAACTTCAGAATTGGAATATTCAGTCTCATTCGAGGTAGGTCTGGTATACTGCCGATGCAGACCAGGGGGAACTGCTGCAGCAGCCCCAGGGTCGTTATCTTCACAACTTGGTGCAGATTCATCAACCAAACTAATTCCTAAAAAACAAAAAAATGAAATTTCAAAAAATGAAATTCTTAAAAACACAACCAATTGTGTAAAGCACTTACAACACTTAATCTTACTGCAATTAATACGATATTGGCAATTTTTTTTTTAAACTTTCGAATTTGTTTTTCCAGTGCTCTAACATGCATGCTATAACATAAGGATAGGCACCCTTAGTTCAGGAGTCATTTCAAGATAGTTATATTGTTGTCCACAAGACATTGAAGGAATAATAGTTTTCAACGTTATTCAAATACTAAAACTAAAATTACATTTGAAATTTAACGCTACAAATTCTCTTTAATTTTGGAAAAAATTTCATTTGGGCTTGCATTATATTATAATAATGGTGATTATATAATTTCATCCGACAGCGCCCTCTGTCTCAAATCCTTAGGCTTTGTAATGTCAGTTTAAATTAAAGCCTAACACACTCATCAATTTTTCCAAAAAATTGTTTCAAAATAAAAATAAAGCTTTATTGAACAAACCAAATTTAATGAAAAATCATGGAAAAAGTTTTCGAGAAAATAGCAAAAAAAACTCAAATATCTATTTTGTAAAATCGAACTACCGGTTAATCGATTTTCTACAAATTTGAAATTCTAGCGAGGTATTTAATTTACAATAAAGTTATGTAGGAAAGTTTCCAAACAACAAAAAATTGTACTGAAGTAACACTTTAGAGGGAAGCTCTTAATAAAGCTTAACGTTATTCTCCAATCAGTACCAACAAAAAAAATCAATTATGCTGGAAAAATCATTTCTAATAAAAGTGATAGTCATTTATAATATGGTTGGATAGTATTTCAAGTTTATAGAAAATTGTTGAAATTACGAAAAACTGAAGAAGAAAAAAACCTATTCAGTAAGAGTCGCACTTGCGATTAGAGATTTTGTCTGGTATCGTAGTATCCGGATGCGGTAGGAACACATAAATGGAATATGAAAATCTGAGCTTCCTGCTACTTTTTCCTTGTTCACGTACAAACAAACACACATACTAAGACCAATTTCTAAAAACATTTTTTCCGTACTTGGGGGGGCACCCTTCAAAACATGTATTTTCCGTGAAAACTTAAATTTGGAAAATCTGACATGCTCGCGATAACTGCTTAATGTTAAAGCAATAAGAGAAAGTAAAAACTGAGTGTCAGTTTTCTATTGTCATGATTGTATATTATAAGTATATATCAATAACTTCTAATAAATAAATCTCTAACCATAAACAAAAAGTTTATTATTAGTTGCTAAAGTAATAAATATTTAACAATAAATATTAAATATAATAAAATAAGAGATTATAATTGATATTATAATAAAATATGATATTTATAACTGTACACAGAACTATCTATTGTTTACATTTGTAAACTTAATAACTATTGTTTATTTTGTAATGTATATCCTTATCTACTACCGTAACTTAATATCTATTGAATATGTTTTTTTTTTCCTACGCCATGACTTCGCGCCTATTCAGCCATTCTACGTCCCGCGGCCCAGTATAAAATTTTAGGCTGCGCTAGCGAACCAATGTTGTTCGTTTAGTTGGATATCCAGGGGGGCAAAATCACGGACGCGAACAACTCCCTCCCCCCCCCCCAACGCCACCACTGAATATGTAGATGGGTGGTGGTGTTGAATGGGTGGGTAAGAATATCTTAATAAGATAAGAGAGCATACTTAACACCACTACCTAATTTATAAATACATCATCATTCCATTTCTGTTATTAAATTTCACATACACACATACAATTATAACCTTATAAACACCCGCATGCAAATCCAACAAGTGTGGTGCATGACATCAACACTTTATACGAATTGATAACCTTACTCTGGCGATTGTTGAAAATCCGAAACCGCCCAGAAACAAAACAAATAAACATGTTAAGACGGATAAAATTCTAGATGTTAATATCTATTGTTTATTAATTGAAATAGCATTTGTTTGAGATTATCAGTTTTTGGTTATTTTCTCGAATCAATTACATTTTTCCGATAAATTTTGTTTTTTTTTGGTAGTTCGCAGAATTTGTGGCATTAAATATCCAATGTTATGTGAGGTCGGGCTTAATGTAATTAATGCCCTCTTTCTTCTGGTCTACAGTGTAATCTAGAGGGATTACTTTCTGCCAGGGTAAGTTTTTTTTTTTTTTTGTTGAACTCTTATAGAATGTGATGACACACTAAAATCAATTCAGAAAATTGTATGATTGTGTATCATTTATGCGAGAAACTGACGGAACAAATCTTATGTTAGATGCTAACAACCGTACAGAAATTCAAAGTAGTGTTAAATTCTGAGCTGTGTGATTCTGAATAACGCAATTACAATATCTGCTCAGCATTTAGTCCAGTGAGAGCTAGTAAAAATTTGAAAGCTAAGAAAATCAAAACAAGCAATTCTTATATACAAAATACATACCCCAATCGTTGTCTTCATGAATAATTTTTGTTTCTTCTTTATTTATTTGTTTGGTAGATTTAGGCTTCGCTAAGTATTCAATTTGTCTCTTTTGACAAAAACTATCATCACAATTTGGATTTGGCCTTAAAGTCATTGTTGGAAAGTAGTCATTCAAAGCACTATACCCAAGATATGGCGTAACTTGTCCAAATCCAAGAAGTTTTCTAAATATCACAACAAAAAAAAGTAAAAATGATAAATTATATGAGGGAAGTTTTTTAAATATGGGAATTTCAGGGAGTGAGGAGGTGGATAGGTTTGCCAAATTAGATGCCTCTCTCTCTCTCCCTTACAATGGTTCCGAGCCTGCTGTTAGCACACCTTTGGTCAAATGTCTAAAGATTCCATGATAGCTACATAACACTCGTTCCAATGGATGAGCTCGATGTATTATGGGCAGTCTAATACTGCCTGATATTAGGGGTTCGGGCAGGACTAATACTGAGATATTACTGTGTCTTTCAGAATCTCTCTCAGTCATCTTGGTTGGATATCTTAAAGGACACTATGGTTTAAGGAGACATCTATAAGTCACCATAATAAGGCTCACGCTAGACTCTTGTTTATTGAGTTTGTGTGAGACAGCAAGAAACATTCATCCATCTTATGTATGACACATTGCTTGGTCTATAAGGTGATAAGGATGTGCTTAGGGTATTTAGAAAGGCTTAGGGTGTTTCTCCTTAAGGTTATTATCCGATTTGTTCGGACAGCTGTAAATCTTAGTTGGATTAGATTAGGGGTCTTACAGCTATTGCCACTGAATAGAGAGAGACTGTAGAACAATATAACCTACAGAGTCCTGCCGACTGAATTTTTAAAAATTTACAGAATTAATAAAAAAATCATTTAATAAATTTAATGTCGACTTACTTGAGTGTATTTTGCACAAGAAATCCAGCTACAATACCCATTGTTGTAGGAAGACTAGCTGCACAGACGCCATCTTTTTTCAGTGATTTTTCATCAATACCTGAAGCGACTAGTAAAGGCGGAGCACACTGGAACACGTACAATAAAATTAAAATCTACTGAAACGTACATACGACTTTCATAACTAACATAACCGAAAGAGAGTTCTGTCAAAATAGGAGAATTTCTTTATAGAGTTTTACGATTTCTTCAGAAATGGTTTTTACAGTCAACATAACTTCATCGTTATTTCTTGTAATCTGCTGTTATATCTTTTGATAAATCTGTTGTCTTGCTACTCTTTTTTGGATACCACAAACGACCTTATAAAAAGTACTGTATAAGATCCCCGACCTTAATTCTTTTGTGCAACAACATTTTGGTAGGAATGGATTTTTTTTTTTATCCATTTTTAGATACTATAAGAGGAATGATTACTATAAGAGGAAGTATTTGAATTGTGTCGAATTTTCAAAATTGAGATTTCACTGGAAATACATATTTTAAGGTTGTTCAGTTGAAGATATTACAAAAAATGGTTAAATGGTGGATATCTCTTTTGAAGATGCCGAACGAGAGAATTCCAAAAATATGTTTAACAGACTAATGGCTCTCTCGGACAACTCTAGCCTTCCATTTAATTGGGCGGATGAAATGAGAACCTTATAGGTGCCGATTATCTTTGGTCTTCGCAGGATCCAAATATCATTCAAACTAAATATAATGACCTGTCCTATGCATTTAAAAATAATCTATTATCCAAAGACCTAGATAGAATTTTTAGTTCATCCTACAACCCATATTATAGACTAATTGCACCCTCCACTTTACATTTCAAATTTTTATCACTAAATGTGCATATAAATAAGATTAGAATAATCTCTCAAATTAGACTAGCCTCCATAACTCATATCAGGATATATATTAATAACTTAAAATATGTTTTTAATAATGGTAACTGCCATTATTGTTTCTCTACAGAAACAATAATGGTAACTGCCATTATTGTTTCTCTACAGAAAAAAAATAATCTAATTCATTTGTTATTAAAGTGTAAATTCTTTAGAAATAAGTATACATCAAAATATATAAATCACAATAACAGTGACACTGATGAATTCATACTTGCCAATCTGTTAAATATTACCTCAGTCGAACATTTGAATGATTTGTATCTATTTATTGTAAACAGTTTGAAATTAAGAAAAAATAAGAACTAATCTTATTTTGCATTAGTTTAATTTTTATTTTATAACTATTGTTATTTATATCTGTATATTGAATTCTTTCTGATGTACTAAGATTACAGCAACTCCCTACTATTGTAACTACTTATTAGCTAATCGCTTAAATGTAGGAATAAATAAATAAATAAATATTTTATAAGGTCCCCAGAATGCGAAAAAGTGGCTTTTAGAAATTGTTCTATCTGTGTGAGGTTATCATAAATCAAAAATGGAAAATCGCAGAAAGCTAAAAATGAGTATTTTGTTTAGGTGCTACCAGGGAGCGCGCCAGTACGGTTATATCCAACATTGGTTGGTCAGAAGTATCACTTTACTGAATAGACTTTTTTTAGTAATTGGGTTTACTCTAAAACGTCTCCAACGATTTTCATTAAACTTGGTATATAAAACTAGGTATAACTAATCATAAAAAGAGCAACAACTTTTTATAAAGAATTACGGAAATGAATATTTCGGCAACACTTTGTGGAATCAATCCCACACCATATGAGTGAGTAATGATATATGCTTCTCTCGGAAATCCGTAATTCAGACGAAATTTTCGGAGTATTGGTGCACCTTCAAAATTTTCGGGATCAAGATAACGTGACGTTCACCTTCTAGGCTTGATTGCTACTTGAAAATTATTTTAAATCACATTTGGGCAGTAAGTATAAACTTGCTAATCATACAAAGAGTTGCACAACATTTATTTGAAACATTTTGCCAAGAAAATTCATTTAAGGGGTATTTTGGGGGAGGGATGACTTAGGCATTACCTATCGGTGCCATCAGTATATTATATGATTCTATCGTCTATATATTATTAAGAATTTAATAGTGCCTAAAATTTCCGAGTAGAAGAAAATTGGTTTACAGGAAGTACGACTTTCATATTATATTTCGTGTTCTTATATAAATTTGTAAACAGGTAATAACCATATAAATAAATCAAAACTATGTAAATTGGAGTAAGAGAAAGTCGTATGAGTGTTTCTCATCAGATTTTTTTTCCTGGGAAAAAATTTGAATAACAATTATTGGAAAATTTACTCTATTTTCTTCAATTGTAAGATTTCATTTTTGTAATATGTAATTTCAGAATTAGTTTCAAGAATTATAACTGAAACTGAAAGGGTTGAAATAGACGTAGAAATTGTTGAATATGTGGATGGGTCCGTATATCGTTGTATATACAACCAACAAGTGTGAGTGTAACAGAAACATTACGTTGAAGTGAACTCTCTACACGAACTTGGTGAATTTGCTCTGACGATGTATGAAAATCCGAAACCGGTCAGGAACAATATAAATATGCATGCTACGACGGATAAAATACCAGACTTAGAAATGTTATATTGCATTTATATTTTTAAAAAAAATTGTAACTTTTACTTACAGCAAAACAAGCAGTTTCTCCAGGTACAATTAATTGAATATGACCGGAAACAGCATTTTCAGCAACACCTGATTCAAACCATGGTATGTTAAGTTCGTTACAAGCAGCATTAATAGCCATTCTAGCTTCGAAATTGTCAACACAACTAAGAACAACATCCACAGGTGTTCCTGATAAACTTCCAGTGCTGAAAAAGTTTTTAAGAATTGTATTACCAAACTTTTTATTTTATTCCTAATTATTATTATGCCAAAGAATCGGGGTGGGAGACGGAAAATCGTTCAGGAATAAATGCCATCCAGTATAACTAGTGGCAATTATTTGTATGAAAGGGCTCATCATTTCAAATATCTCGAGCCCACGTCACCTCAAGACCCAAGAAATGACTGCAAATAGATCCTACTTTGTTCTGATAAGGACGTTGCGTCCAGCATTCTCTCATAAATACATAAACTTTTTCACACACTTCACATATGTCTAATTTTAAAAATTATGTACATAATAAAAAAAAAAAAAACTTGAAATTATTTATGTCGGGCCTAATAATGGTGAATTGAAAAACAATAGACAAGCTCTGAATTAAATTCCAAGAATTTGCTGTAAAATTGAATTAGCTCGTAATATATTTTTAAATTATTTACATTGATTTCGATAAATTTATAAGTAAAACAAATCACTATATTATATTTTGTGAAATAAAATATCATATGTAAATAAATTAAAGCATCATTACCTCTCTAGAGGGATCTACGTTGCCAGATAATCTGAATTAAACGCTTGCTAAACAAAAAAAGAATTCATTTTATCTTTAAATCTAAAGGTATTTGCCCACATTAAATTAAATTGACAAATGGGCAGCGCGAGCCTCATTCCACTGCGACCTGCATTAAGAGGTCTATTGTGGATCCCCTAAAATCATAGCACATCCTTCAGCTCCGCCCTCTTAATCAGACCTAGCAAAGCTGACAGTGGCTCTGTCATGAAGCTCGTAGCTTCGGGATAGCTTGTCCCTAGTTGAAGAAACCTTGTCTTCATCAGACCGGCACACACACACACACGGGAAGTGTGCCGGGGTTTCCTCCTCGCTCCTGCAGAATTGGCATACCGCATTATCTGCCAGTAGTGGCTGATGCATGTGCTTATTCAGCCTATAAGGCACTGTTAGTAGCCTCATTTATCAGCCTTATATCCCTTCGGCTATGGATCGTGCAGTAGGTCCCTAGCAAACTTAGGTAAATGTCTTTTAATAAAGAATTTAGTCTGTCTCTACCTTGGTGTCCTTTCCCACCATTGCAGACGCTGATCTTTTATCTACTCCTTGATAGAAGCTTGAATCAGGCTCCTGAGCAATCCTCAGAAGGGCTGGGGCCTTTAAATTTGCTCTCATGAAGAACAATTATTACTACTGAATAATATAAATACAAAATATTTTCTATGTAAACGAATTCTGACTTTTATAACATTTGTTTGTGTTAAAGAGATCATTCTGGGTCATTCATCCCTAATTAAATATTTTTATTGATAACATACTGCTTTTAAGAAAGCAAAAAATGCATAAGTACCAAACTGTATGGAATAATTACTTACTTTAATGTGTTAGAAAATTTTACAAAGTTATCAACAGTTGTAATATCATAATTATTAGTTTCAATATTAACATCTGGATTTATAAAAGTGAGCGTGGCTGCAGCTGCTTGTACTTTTGACATCCCTGCTTGATTTGGTTGGAAAAATAATCTGTTCATATTTGCCATCTCAACTGTATCATAATCGAACAATATTAGCTAAAACAACAATAAGAAAAGTAACTGTACATCATGAATATAAAATGTGAAAAAAAGAAAAAAAAATTGTATATAAAACACAACTTGGTTGCAAAATCGAAAAGTTTTAAATTACAAATTCTACAAAACATCACAGATATAAACTAATCACTTTTATTTGAAACATTTTTATGAAAAAATTTGATTTTAGGTTAAAGTTCTGGGGAGAATCTATGACATTATATTCAAGTGTTATTCAGGTTTGTATACTGGACTATAATTGTGAAATAAAATTTCATATGTAAAGAAATTAAAGGATAATTTTATAAGCACATTGAATAGTGTATGATAGGGTTTAATTTTCAATTATAAGTCCCAACTTCAGAATGTTTCACATATAGATGATGATGTTTTGATTGTGTAATTTGATTATTAAACACTTAATATTATGCAAGCTAAAAAATTTTTGGTAGGGGCCAAAGAAGAAACTTTTTATTTAAAAAAAAAGTTTATTCGACGTTTCGAACACCTTTGGTGCCCATCCTCAGGAACTACAAAACCAAAAATATGGATATCAAGAAAATTGTATTATAAAATTAAAACATACAATAATTAAACAATATTAGCTAAAGATATGATACCTGTTAAGGAAGAATGGAGAGGTAAATGTTTGAGGAGGTTATTGTTTGGTTGTAGAGTAAGGTATGCTTGCAAAGAAAACACAGAGGGGAAATTTTTTCCAAGTTGGGAAATGTGAAGATTGGTAGAAATGTAAAACAACTCAATTAGTAATTATAAGAGAAATAAATGAACATAAATAAACTAATATTGTTATGTTTTAATGTTATCATACAATTTTCTTGATATCCATTTTTTTTTTTTTAAATTCCTGAGGAAGGACGCCAAAGGTGTCCGGAAACGTAGAATAAACTTTTTTAAAAAATAAAATGTTTCTTCTTTGGCCTCAGCCAACAATTTTTTAGCTTGTTAAATTAACAACGGCCAAACATAAATATTGTTTACATTGTTATTAATATTATGATTTTTGGTCATATAGTTAATTGTTAATTAACTATTAACGTGCTTTAAAGGGTTATGTAAGTTTATAGACTATATGTATAAATTTAAATTTATATAAAAGAGTTAGAAATGCTTGAAAATGGATGCCACTGTCGCTATAGCATCGAGCCTATACTCTGCCATCAATGGTAAAAGTGATTAGTAAGCCGTATGTTAATGTTGTTAAAATGGTAAAATAAATAAAAAACTTTACACATTTAAAACTCACTTTTTATATAATTGCTGAACATCAATTAATTACAAATGGAATATTTGCAAAAAAAAAGAAGCATATTCTAACCCTGGTCCACAAAAACAATACATGCTACCTCCTGTTTAAGAAAAAAAGTATTCTAAGGGCAAAGTAAGCTTGGGTACGTCTGGTGTGATACCTGAGAATTATGTCCGGTGTTACACGGACGGTTCCAGAATGGATGGTAGGTCTGGGGCTGCGGTCTACTTTTGAGACAGGAGACCACTTGGTGGTACCTCTTGGTGAGTGGACCACTGTTTTCCAGGCTGAGGTATATGCAATTCTTTGTTGTATTTTGGATAAAAGGAAACGTAACACTAACACTTAAAGGGTGTTACTATCTGCTCGGAAGCCAAGCTGCGCTGAAGGCGCTTAGTTCATGTGTCTTCACTTCCAGATTGGTGTTAGAATGTTCTAAAAGACTGGAAGAGCTTTCTTCTCTGAAGGATGTCCATCTAGTCTGGGAACCAGGTCATGTGGGAATTTTCGTGAATGAGAAGGTGGATAGAGTTGCCAAATTGGGAGCCACTTTCCCTTTCATTGGTCCCGAGCCTGCTGTTGGTTTGTTTTTTGGCACATATCTGTCAGGTTTCCAGTCATGGAGAGCCTCACAGCACTCATCCTTATGGATGAGTACAGTGCAGTAGGTTGTCGGCAGTCTAAAATGCTCATTTGGGGTCCGGGCAGAGCTTTAAGTGAGAGGGTCCTGAGTCTTTCGCGGTCCTCCCTCAGGTATCTGGTTGGTTTCCACACTGGGCATTGTGGTTTAAGGAGACATCTCTATACAATGGGGCTCATGCCTGACCTCTTTTGTAGAGTCTGTGAGACGGAGGAGGAAACACCTGTACATCTCATGACGGTTTGGGCTGTGAGGAGATTAGTTAGGTTCAGGACATTCGGCCGGAATAGGATATCGGTAGAAGGGCTTAAGCTATGTCCTTTCAAGGTTATGGTCCGATTTGTTCGGATTGTGGTAAAACTTAGATGGGTAAAACCCGGGCCTGGACTTTTGTTCCAGAGCCGGTAGTTGTTATTTTTTGGGGGTAGCTATATGCACCCAGGGAGGCGTTGGATAGCGTAGAGTTTCGCTCTCCCCTCCTTTGAATAATAATAATAAGGGCAAAGTAGAATTATTCAATTTTAAAGAAAATTTTTCAATTTTCAATAAATAATTGTATTGATTAGAGTAAGAGAAAGTCAAGTGAGTGTTTCATACTTGTTTTCTACTTTCTCTTACTCCTAGTAAGAGGAATTTGTAATCGTTGTCAAATTTTCGATATTGAGTTTTCACCGGAAATATAAGTTTTGAGGTCCCTTGAATCCAAAAAAAGTGGTTTTTATAAAATGGTAGGTGTATGTGTGTGAGAATAGCATAGCTCAAAAATGAAAAATCATGGAAAGTTCAAATTTGATATTCCGGTTGGGTAACACCATGGGAGTAAATTGTCTGTCAAAATTCCTCAATCGGAAATACCACATTTCTATTTTTTTTTTTTTACTTTTTGCAATTTTCTAAAAAATGGCTGCAACGATTTGCTTTAAATTATGAATGTGAACTACACATATAAAGATCTACAACTTTTATTGGAAACATTTCTCCAGGTAAAATCATTTAAGAAAGCTTCTTTTGGGGGAGGGATAGGGTCATGGTTTTTTTCTAAAGTTAATAATATAATTCTACCACTTACATAAAAATTAATAAAAAATAAGAGAAATTAATAAATAGATTGGCCAAAATTCTGAGTTTCAAGAAAATTAATACATTGGAAGTGTTTTTTTTTTTTTTTTTAAGTTTTCGCGATTTTGTCCATAAAACACCGATGAACTTCATTAAATTTGATATACTAAATATAAAATTTTTCAATTATAATTTTGTAAACTGCATAAGAGAAAGTTGTGTTTGTTTCACATCCGAATCTTTTTTTTTTATACAGCCATGTTTTTCTTACACCAGTAAGAGAAAGTCATATATATTATAAAAACAGTAAGCTAAAATTAACGATTAACATTTAGTGAACCCTCGGGGTTAAAAAAAATTAACTATTTATAATGATTTAAGTAATTTTAAAGATAATGTTAAATTAAAGTGGACAAAATTTACTAAATAACCTACACATTTATTCATAAATAAGCTAAAAACTTTTTTCTTAAATTACTTTAATGTACTTGATAAAGAATACTTCATCTAATTTCTTTTTTATAAAATAACTTCAATTCATTTACCGATATTTATTTATTTATCCTAATGTATTTTGAATTTACTTATAATTAGGAACTTCTCAAACTTTTACTCGTTTCCTTAATGGTGATGGGCAAACTTATACATAAAAAATCGTTACCAATATGGGAAGGATTAGGTTTTTTTGTACTATTTGCTTTTTCAATAATAAAGCAAGTAAGGTGGTGTATATAGAAACTTCTTTTTACTTATTCTTACGGGTATAAGAGGTGTCAAAGTTTTGAAATTAAGACTTCACAGAAATACATGTTTTGAGGTCCTCAGTGCATGAAAAAAATGTTTTCTGCGAATGGTCCGTCTGTCTAAAAGAAAAGTTCAGCTCAGTAGTAGCGCGCTGGACTCCCATGCGGAGGTCCTGGGTTCGAGTCTAGCAGTACTGCAGATAGATTTTCTCTTCCTAGGAGCCTCTATAGTTCACTGTCCGGTGATGGGCGATAATGTCTATAACACTGTCCACACAGTGCACTGAGAGTCCACACAGTGCTCCGGGGGCCCGATAGATCTTTCTATTCTTTGGGGCCCTCAAAAAAACGAGGCCGCTCCTGGGCACCCCAGTTGTTTGTCGCTCTAAGCATACTGCCTAAAGCTGAAAAGCGTGGAACACGTTTTGGGATGTTTGGTTACAAGCACATAAATATAACTGAACAAATAAGCATTACTTTAAAAACATATTTTCGTGACGTTCTTTCATAACTTATAAAATCCTAGCCCAAAAGATACTTTAGTTCCATAAATTCCCATAAGAAAGCGCCACCTTACGGTATAACAAATTATTTCTTAACAATTTTGTCCGCGGGCATCACTTATCAGACATGACTTTACTTTTGAGCTCCATAGGAGTCAATTTTCCTAGTACAAAATGCAATTTTTTGTTTTAATTTTTTTATTTTTAAGGCACTGGGGACGTGCCCGAAGGGGCACTGTAATTGTGTGGGAAGGCATTATTTTGAACGCCTCTACAGAGTTCTCTTTTACTGATGGCGCTACATTGACTGCAGACCGATACATTAGTTACATCCTAGAACCCATATGTGATGCCATTTGCCCGCTTGCCAACACTATGCCAGACCACTCGTAATGTCCAGCAAACGTAATGATCGTACCCTAATGCGGTACGATCAATGTAATAGACAGGCCACCAAAAAGTCTAGACTTGACAGACCATGTGTGGGATCCGCTTGGAAGACATGTCAGAGCTACTTAGCCCTGCAATTTATGGGATTTACAGACTGTCTTGGTTCAGGAACGGGACAGATTGAGCAAGGAGAAATTCGAACTCTGATCCAAGGATTGCCTATAAGAGTGGCCGCTGCAATTAGAATAAGAGAAGGAAATACAAAATATTGAAATTTTATTGAATTTTTTTTATTTTTCAAATTAGAGACATTTTACTGTTTTGTTAATTTTGACTTCCTTCATTTATTTTAATTTACTTTATTAATTTTATTTAATCAACCATTACTTTATATGAAGTAAAGCATTATGATAATTAATTTTGTTTTTAAAACGCCGGATGACAGATTTCGTACGAAATCTTCATATTGGATGGCCAGGTGAAACCTATATGGAATATGAAGACTGTGTATCATAATAAAGATAAAACAAGTATCGATATATAAAGTTTTGAAACTGAGCTCTACGGATTAATTCCAATTTTGGCTCATAACTAGGTTAATATCAATTCTAAAATAAAACTCACCTCACCAATTAAATTTTTAATTATTTATATTCAATTTTCTGATGACTACCCTTAAGTACTGCAAAGAAAAACAGGACTGTTGCATGCAATACAGGGACACACACACTACTAAATATTCATCTAATTTTATATATTTTAATAAATACCAAAGAATGATATAAAATTGCGAATTTAAGTATGATTCCCAAAAATTTTAGTTATTTTCAAAAAGATTGACCACCCGTATTTTATTTCTACTATTTGGAAAAATCTAAATTTTTAAAACTTAAATAAATTACCTTTCCAATACCGCATCTTGTCAGCATTTCAGCAGTAACACTCCCAACTCCACCAACTCCCACAACAGCTACAGTAAATTCTCTAATTTTTTCATAATTTTCAACAATCCCCATTCTTTTTAAAGCCATTAAACGACTGAAATTAAAATATATATATATATATAAATAAAACTAATTCAAACTATATTACTCTAGTTTACTGTTCACATATGTGTTTGCAATAAAACATACTGTATATACATACTCCAATATGGTAATTTGTATAGTCCATATCTTCACGATTTAAAAAACTAAGGGAAAAATTGTAAATTTAATAAGAATATATATAAAATTACCTGTAAGGATTAGAATCCACTACCTCACTGGACATAGTTTCAATTTTCTTTCTTCGTACAGTTTCATTGTTTTTAATTTCAGATCTTAAAGCTTTACACTCTTCTTCTAATTCTTTTATTCTCTTTTTAAATTCAACAATATCATTTGATGACATTATGCTGTTAGTAATAAAAAAGATTTGATCACAGATGTTACTTTATTTGAAGAAGGTTACGTTTACATAAATGTTATGTATAAACTATTGAAACCTTCCACCAGTTGGCGACGTGTCGAATGGCCAGGTAGTTAGGTTGGGAGTTATCTACTGAAGGATTCTGCGCATTCATGTTTTGCTCCAAATATTCAATTTGAAAAAAAAAAACAATTTTGTACAAAATCAAATTTAATAAAAATTCAAAGGTAAACATAATAAATCACTGAAATCATGAAATAAAACTTTAATAATCTATTAAAGATGTTTATTCATTACAAGGTTAATTCATTTCTTTTATTATAATAATTGTTAGAAAAAATCTAAATTTATGGCTTCTCTCTCTCTGTTGGTTACAACAGACGAAAAACTTCTGAATATTTATTACTTAAGAATCATGATATATTAGATAAGTAGAGGCTTTATTTAAAGTGTAGGACAGCAGCTTTTCGACGAATAATACTTTTTTTTTGTCTTTTTTTAAGGGTCGTCAACATCTTCGGTCATCAGAAGACTTTTTATGAACTATCTGTAAGCAGTGGGCAGTTCTTTTCATTCCAAAATCTGTAAGTCAGAACCTTGGTATTTACTTGACAAATATTATTGTAGAAATCCGGGCTGCTGTTTATCAGTTTTAAGACAAAACGATCAGATAGAAGTTTAGTCCTAAGCAGGAGTGAAAGCTCGCTTCATCCACCGAAAGAATATCTATTGGAGTGGATAGTTTCACAGCATTCATCTCAATGGCAGTCTAAGATGCTCATTGGGGGCCCGGATGGGGATGCTAACTGAGATGTTGCTATGTCTTTCACGGACATCTCTGAGGCATTTGGTTGGATCGCTTACTGGGCATTATAGTGGGCCACATGTCAGGAGTCCTTTCATAGAGCTTGTGAAACAGAGGAAGAAATATCCATCCATCTTATGGACAGATTGTTAGGATTGTGAGGAAATTAGGTTCAGGATCTTTGGTCGGAAGTGGATATCTGTAGAAGAGCTTAGGCTATCCTTTTATGGTCCGATTTTTCGGACTGCAATGAAGGTGGGTTAAACCCGGGACTGGATTTTTGTTCCACACCCGGTTTGTTGTTGTTTCTCTTTGGAGTTAGCTTTATAGTCCCAGGAAGGGTTTGGTCCCTCCCTCTCCTCGGACGAATATTAATAATATACCATCTGGATATTTGTGTATTTCTAAAAAAGGAAAGATTTATGCTATAAACTTTTTCATTGAGGGTTTAAATTTATGTAAATTGTAATATATTACTTCATATAATATCTTTCTAAAAGATAAATAATTCCTTTCATTTGTAAATGAATTCGCTACAGTTAAACAATGTTAATTTTCTCAATGCATTGCCGACCTCCGGAAATGTTCTCTCATTACAATTAACTTCATTTCAGAAATAATTACATTATTTTTATTTTGCAGGAATACCATGGTGACGTGTTCTGCTTTAATTAGCGTTATATAAAATAATGGGCGGTTATATATTCATCTTTCTAAAGGGAGTTAAACAGTTAATATATAAATTTAGGTCACCTTCTTGGTACCTCAGAATCATACTTTTTGACAGCTTAATGAGGTCTATTCCTTTATATTGCAGTGAAATTTGGGCCTTAAGATATATTAATAATACAGTGGTAATCCAGGCGAAATATTTTAAAACCCTGCCATTTTGGCCTAAACAAAACCTAATGTGTGACAAACCTAGTTCTACTAATGTATGACAACAGACATCCCAAAATTTGACTTTAAAAAGATGGTGACGATGGATAATAAGGCCCCTAATATAAAGAATAATTGGGGCCTCTCAAGTAAGGGAACTGTTTGTAAAGATGGACTGTGAATGGCTTTGGAAAGAGCAGTATCCAATTTTGGTTTTGAAACAAAAAAAGAAAATTAATAAATAAATATAAAGATTTGCTGTACCAGGCGGACGTTGATAGGGTTGAGGTTTCAATTTATTATAAGGTATTTATAAAGATATATAAATTTTAAAAATTACATTCAGTGGGTATCTTATGTTTAATAAGTATTACGACAGATTAAGAATTGTTAGCCCTTTAAGGATTTCGCCCTGTTAACAAATAAGAATTTACTATAAGAAAGCTACACACATATGGAGTACAGACGATGGTTGCCCATTGTAATGATTCGTCACATATTTTCATTGAATGTCCCATTTTATTTAAATTTTAAAAAAAGTTATTTAATAAGTTATCCTCCTGATGTGGCAGTTATTCTAAATCCAACAAATGTAATGCAACTGAATTATATTTATTTATTTTTATTGTTAACGTAATCAAGTTTAGAGAAGTGTTCGAGTGCTGAGAATCTTTAGTTCTCATGGGCTGTAGTACATAATGTAGTCAGTGATAGATGCTTATTTTGTACTTCACAATATTACGTTATCTTAACTATGAAAGCATTTTACTTTTCCTATATGTGTAAAAATTAATTTCTTTTTTATTTCTGAATTTAAGTTTGAACATTTATTAAATTGTTATTCAAATCACGCTAAAAAAGACACTCGCAATTTTTCTTCTAAATTTAAAATTGCCGCGCCTCACTATAAACATTTGTCTTATCCCTCCCATATTTTAACAGTTTTTTTTTTACTTTTTTCAATGCCAACTTTCTCAATTTACACTCTTCTCCTAACCTATAGGTATCTTTATCTGTTTCATTTCATTTTATTGTTGATAATCATTTCATTTAATTAACTATCACTTCTGTGTTATAATTTTTTGTTTTCAATATCTTATGCTTAAATCTATTCTGTTATATATTTCTTTAATTTAAATTTTTCTTTTATTTGTTTATAAATCTATGCACTTTTTCTTAACTACAATTATGTAGTTTTTCTCCAATAAATTTTGTAGAGCTTCTGAAGTAGGCCACGAATGGTTTCCAAAACGTAGAGCAACAAAGAATTTTGTTTTTCTTAAACAACTTCTTTCGCCATTGCCAGAGTATAAACATCTCATTCATTATCATTAAAATTTATATTTGATACGTAACTTTCTGAATTATTTCAAAAACATAAATAAGAAGTCTACTAATCTCCTGTTATGTACCTACTATTTATTTGTACAATACAAAAATAAATAAAAATATGGTTTTATTCTACAGGAATACCATGGGTTACATGTTCTGCTTTTACCAGCATTATACCAAATAATAGGCATATTATATTATATTCATCTCCTAAAAGGAGCGGCTTAAGTCCGTCCCTGAAGAGGACGCTACAAATATTAAACCAATCCCATATAACATTTGAAATTTAAAGCCAGAATAGACCTTGTATACTATCTAAATCAATTTTTTATTCGGAAACATGTTTCAAGTAAAAGTACAGTTCTTTTTTTTACTTTCTCTCACTCCTAGTAAGAGGAAGTATTGTAATCGTGTAAAATTTTCGATATCGAGTTTTCACCGGAAATATCCGTTTTGAGGACCCCTGAGTACAAAAAAGTAGTTTTTATCAAGTGGTCTGTGTGTGCGTGTGTGTGTGTGTGTGTGTGTGTATATGTGAATAGCATAGCTCAAAAACGAAAAACCGTAGAAAGTTTTAGGTATTATATTCCGTTTAGGTATTACCATCAGATCTGAGACAGTACGTTATCTGTCAAAATTCCTCAACGGAAATACCACTTTAATAGTTGATTTTTTTTTTTACTTTTTTGCGTTTTTCTCAAAAATGGCTGCGACGATTTTCTTTAAACTTGGTATATCAACTACACATACAAAGAGCTACAACTTTTATTTAAAACATTTCTCTGGGAAAATTCATTTAAGGGCAGTTATGGAGGAGGGTGGGGTTAGGTTTCCTATCTAAAGTGCTATTTCTGTTTATTAGACAATTCTATCATCTAAATAATGTTAATTAGAATTGAATCCCTGAGGAACGGGTATTGTGATTCCTCAAGGATCTCAACCTGATGGAGGTTTTGTAGACCGGATGTTCAGGTGCTGTGGGCAATAGCCCAGGGAGCATAGCACAATAGATCGAAATGGGTCGCGGTGCATTTGCCCCCACCCTCCTCAAACAAAAAAAAAACATATACGAAATGGTAGTGATACCGGAAAATGTTCCGAAAAAGTGATAGGGCTTTTTAGTTTAGGGGCAAGAAAATTTTAAAGAAATTACTTGGACCATTTCGTAAAATCGTGGACAATCTGAAGGAAAAAATTAATCCCGTCAGTCGCATTTCGGTTGATGGATTTGAACCATAATTCCTTGATCCGTCAAAGCGGTATATACACCAATTTAAGTTTCCTGCGGTCTCGTCATTTTTGGGGGAAAAAAAGAAATAAAAAATTTTGGTACACACAACATACGCACGCACACCCACACCACATTTATTTTTTTCGTACTCAGAGGACCTCAATACCATGTAATTACTTATATTTCTTTTCTACAATTAGAGACAAAAAATTATAATTGCTTTTGAAAACAATAGTTTTATTCGTCACAAAATTAGTTTCTAAGGCTACAAAGCTTTCAATATCGAGGCAGCTGAGCTAACGTGCGAAAAACGACGTAAGCCAGGATATTAAGAGTAGAATAAGCGCTGGAAATAGATGTTATGCAGCCTTGTTGCCGACACTCCGAAATAAATGTATCTCAAGGCATGCAAAAGTCACCATTTATAGGACAATCCTCAGACCAGTAGTTTTGTTTGGTTCCGAAACCTGGACCTTAAGGAAGGCGGATGAAAGAAAATTAAATACCTGGGAAAGGAAGGTGTTACGGACGATATATGGGCCTATCCAAGAAAATGGAGTATACCGAATAAGGAGGAATAAGGAACTAAGAGGGCTTTACAGGGAGGATGATCTTGTGGCCACAGCAAAGACAGGCAGACTGCGCAGAATGGATGCCAATCGGGGGGGGGGCAAAGAGGCTCTATTAAGGGCATCCCGGAGGGAAAAGACCGCGGGGAAGCCCCGTTTAAAATGGTTACAGTATGTAGAAGAGGATCTGAGGAAGATGGAAGTAAGGCAATGAAGAAGGGACGTGAATGATAGAGACGTCTGGCAGCAAATTTTTCTAGCGAAGGCCCAAGGTTCTTCAAGAACCGTACAGCCAATGGAATATGGAAGAATAAGAAGAAGAAAAATTAGTTTCTCTTACTCCAGTAAGAGGAAGTATTATGATCATGCGAGATTTTTGAAATTCACTTTACGTCGGAAGTATTTGTCCCCCAAAATTAGGAAAAAAAAGTAATTTTTAGCGAATGTGTCTGTCTGAATTTTAATAGAATATCTCAAAAAAACGAAAAGCCGCAGGAAGTTCAGACATCAGAAAATGGGCGTTCGCTCATCATCAGTATAATGGGGTTGTTGAAGGAGAGAAATGGTGTGGTTTAAATGAATTAACAGAATATGGTTAACACTGTATAATTATGATAATTGACACTGACTGCCTGGACTTTAACTTGAAATGATAGAGTATGGTAGAATGGTAAAGGGTAGTGACACGTAGTGATGAACTCAGTAGTATGAACTGTTCTTCTATCTGTCACCCGTCACTGTATTTATGTGGTTTCTCCCACTCCAGTCCTGTCATTTTTTCTCTCTGCTACGAATACTCCCTTTGGATACTATTACAATCAGGATGTTTTTTTTTGTCAAACAGTGTGATAACATAGATTTGCAGAATGTATCAACTAATTTTTGCTTTGTGCAAATCTATGTTATCACACTGTTTGACAAAAAATCATCCTGATGATGGGCGAACGCTCGAACAGAAATATCCTCTGATGCGTTTCCATCTTCTGCAGAACCAACCACAATCAGTTATACACTCTGAACTGTTTGTTTAGAACAAAAACATCCTGATGATGGGGGGGGGGCGCCCAAAACCGATCGATGACCACCAAAAGAAGCTGGCTATCACGGAAAATATCTCTAATTCGTATAGTATCTAAAAAACACATATAATCTCAAGGGCTTTAAACTTGATATAATGTTTAGGTGTCACAGAGTGGTTGGTTTCGCAGAGCTGGAAAGCATCACAGATATTTTACATGACAGCCTGTATCTTTTTTGGTGGTCATTGACCGGTTTCGGGCGTTTGCCTATCATCAGGATGTTTTTGTCATCATAACATAGACTTGCACAGATCAAATTCAGTAAATACATCAGAGATATTTTCCGTGATAGACTGCTTCATTTTATGGTCATCGACCGGTTTCGGGTGTCCGCCCATCATCAGGATGTTTTGTCAAAAAAAAAAAAAAAAAAAACATTGTATCAATAGACTTACACAGAGCAAATTGATTTGATCACCTTCTCTGTGCAAGTCTGTTATTACATTGTTTTGACAAAAACATTCTGATGATGGGCGAACGCCTGAAACCGGGTCGATGAGCACAAAAAAAGAAGCAGGCTATCACGGAAAATGTCTCCTGATGCTTTCCAGCACTATGGAACGAACCACACAACAAGTTCAAACATGATAGGTTACTCAAATAACGAAGATTTTTGATAAAATCCATTAACCGAAAGTGCGACTCAACTTTAAACTTGTTTTTTTTTTTAAACTTTGTAT
>JAAEAF010010174.1:0-28057 GCA_011037195.1 Triatoma infestans
TTTTGAGGTCCCCTGAGTCCAAAAAAGTGGTTTTTAGCAAATATTGTGTGTGTGTGTAGGTGAACAGAATAGCTCAAAAACGAAAGTTGAAACTTGATATTCCGTTTAGAAATCACCATGGGATCTGACTGTACTTTATCTGTCAAAATTCCTCAACCGGAAGTACCACTTTACTTGTTGGTATTTTTCTTACTTTTTTTGCATTTCTCTCAAAAAAAATGGCTCCGACGATTTTCTTCAAACTTGGTATATCAACTACACATATACAAAGAGCTACAACTTTTATTTGTAATGTTTCTCTGGGAAAATTCATTTAAGGGCAGTTATGGGGGAGGGTGTAAGGGTTAGGTTTTTATCTAAAGTGCTATTTCAGTTTATTAAACAATTCTATCATCCAAATAATATTAATTAGAATTGAATATGATGTTAAAATTCCGAGTTTTAAAAAAATCGGATAACCGGAAGTGCGTTTACCATTACCACTTTACTAAATAATTTTTTAACTTTTTCGCGATTTTTCTCAAAAATGACTCCAACGATTTTCTTGAAACCGTATATAAGCTAAACATACAGAGGTCCTACAACTTTTATTTAAAATATTTCTCTGGGAAAATTCATTTAAGGGCACTTTTGGAGGAGGGTGGGGTTATGTTTTTCTCTAAAGTGCTATAATAGTTGATTATACAATTCTATCATCCAAACAAAATTAATTAGAAATAAATAGATGGCCCAAAATTCCAATTTACAAGAAAATCAGTAAAACGGAAGTGGCGCTTTTACGGGCAAGTTTTTTTTCAGTTTTCGACGAAAGAAATTAAATTTGGTACAACAAACCTATAAAAATTTGTCAATATTATATTTTGAGAATTGGAGTAAGAGAAAGTTGTGTGAGTGTTCAACCCGGGCCAGATTTTTTTTTTTTTTTTTTTTTTAAATGGGAACCCCTATTTTTTATTATGAAATCTAAAAGTACCTCTTTTTTTTTTGTGAGAAAAATTGTTTTTGAAAAATTAAAATTACTTTTGTAGTTCCCAAGTTATGAATTTTTGAATGAAAAAAAACAAAACTTTTTTTAACCGCTCACTGCTGGATCTTAAAAAACAAAATGGCTTCCTGTGTTTTTGCCTCGTCGGTCCATGAAATAAAAGATAAAAAATCTGGACTTTCCTCCGTTAATACACTGAGTAAGTCGGCGCTCTTGATCTCCTTCGCGAAACCCCTGAACAATGTGGTATCTAAATGGCTTATTTGATAATGCCGGAATATTTCCCATAGTTTTACTAATTCCCAGAACTCTAGCCGCATTTCGAACTGAAGTGTTAGGATTCTCCTGCAATCATCAAGCTCAGTATCGAAAGTATGAACATTCCTAACGCTATTTCTTGGCCCTAGGAGAATGACACTGCCAAACAAGCGGAACGTTGCAGCAATACGAGCAATCGTTTTCCAGCTTAGGTGTCTTCGTTCAGAAAATCTCTTCTGGTAAATCTTTGCAGCTGTTTAAGCTTGACGACGGGATTCAACAAAAATGTCGTACAGTTTTTTCGTTTGTCGAATATGGACGATTTATTTTGCCGGAACGAGTGGAAGTTTGGGGTAGACTGAAAGTATTTTAAAAACAAGGCATTGTTTACAACTTATGGGATTAAAACAATAAACAAGAGAGCATTTGTGTGTAAACAACCATCTTGCATTTCTGTTTTTGCCCTTTGGGCAGACTCTTATGCGTTTGTCCACAACTGTTTCTTATTACTATGCCAGCGGCAAAAAATTCATAACTTGGGAACTACAAAAGCAATTTCAATTTTTCAAAAACAGTTTTTCTCACCAAAAAAAAAAAGGTACTTTCAAAATTCAAAATAAAAAATCTTGTGTGAAACACTCACACAACTTTCTCTTACTCCAGTTATCAAAATTATAATTGACAAATTTTATAGTTTATGTACCAAATTAATTCAAATACGACGAAAATTGAAAAAACCGTTCAGTAAAAGTGCACTTCCGGTTTCTCTAATTTCCTTGAAACTCGGAATTTTGGTCATCCATTTATTTCTAATTAATTTTGTTTGGATGATAGAATTGTATAATCAACTATGATCGCACTTAAGAGAAAAACCTAACCCCACCCCTCCCCCATAACTGCCCTTAAATGAATTTTCCCAGAGAAATGTTTCAAATAAAAGTTGTAGCACTTTGTATGTGTAGTAGATATTCCAAGTTTGAAGAAAATCGTTGGAGCCATTTTTGAGAAAATCGCAAAATAGTAAAAAAACCAATAAGTAAAGTGGTACTTCCGGTTGAGGAATTTTGACAGATGACCCACTGTCAGATGCCATGCTGATACCTAGACGGAATATCAAGTTTCAACTTTCTACGGTTTTTCGTTTTTGAGCTATGCTGTTCACATACACACAGACACACACACAGGCACACTCACACACAGACACACACACACGCACAGACCATTTGCTAAAAACCACTTTTTTGGATTCAGGGGACCTCACAAAACGGAAATATTTGCGGGTTGAAACTCGATATCGAAAAATTTGACACGATTACATACTTCATTTACTAGGAGTAAGAGAAAGTATAAAATAGCCCGGTTCCCCCGAATTGACAAAAAAAAAGAAGTTTTTTTCTGATTAACCTGCATATCCAGGCAATCGAATTTAATTTTTTATAATATCATTAGGTAATACTCAAACAAATAAATGGAGTATGATTGGAATTTTTTTTTTCCATCATCAATAGTTACCGAGAAAAAGGGGGTGGACAAGTTAGCCCGGACACGCTGTAAATAATATATGGCATATTTCCGTAACATTTCAAACTTGGCTCATTTGTTCTCATATGGAATTCTAGTAATGCTTCTTAACGTATGTTTCAAATACAAAGTGATACGTTTCGAGCAAGTATTCCAAGTTTAAAGAAAATCATTGTTAACACTTTTCGTGAAAAATTCCAAAAACATTAAAAAAAAATCTGGTGTGAAACACTCACACATTGTCTCTCACCTAAGTTGTGGTGCGTCGTCATGGATGACCTTTTGGTTAGGATGAATTCATCGGGATTTTATGTGCAAGCATATGCCGATGATGGTGTTATTTTATTGTTAGGGCGCTGTTTGTCCACTATTTCGGACCTAATGCAAAGCGCCCTTAACATGGTGTATTGTTGGACACAGGATAAGGGTCTTTCTATTAATCCTATTAAGACCCAGGCACTTCTATTTACTCATAGAAGGAAGATAGTAGGTTTTACACCTCCTAGGTTGTTAGGTACTTCCATACAGGTTAGCAAATCAGTGAAGTTCCTTGGAGTAGTTCTCGACAGTAAATTGAACTGGTCGGAACATGTTAAGACACAACATCAAAAGGCGATAATCTTCTTTTGGCAATGTCGAAGAGTTGTAGGTAAGAACTGGGGAATCACTCCCAAGATGATGTTCTGGATTTATTGTATGGTCATTAAACCTAGATTGGTATATGCGGCTTTGGTGTGGTGGCGTCGCATTGAAACACGATCTGCTAGGCAGCTGTTGGAAGAAGTCCAACGCTTGGCTTGTCTGGCGGTGACTGGAGCGTTTCGGACGACACCGACCGCATCTATGGAGACTTTGTTAGGGATTCCACCTCTTTTTGTGGAGGTGAAAAACCAGGCAATGAAAGCCTGTTATAGAATTACACAGGCAGGTTTTTGGCAGGGTAAGCGATATGGTCATTCTACCATTTATCGTGAGATGCTTTTAAGGATTCCCATTACAGGTTTCCCTTCTGATAGGAATTTGAAGACTTTTGTCTTTGGTCATTCCTACAGGGTTAGGTTGCCTTCTAGGAAAGATTGGTTAACCCTGGGTCCGTCTGGTGTGATTCCGGAGAACTATCTCCGATGCTACACGGACGGTTCCAGGATGGATGGTAGGTCTGGGGCTGCGTCTATTTTGAGACGGGAGATCATTTGGTAGCGCCTCTTGGTGAGTGGGCCACCGTTTTCCAGGCTGAGGTTTATGCAATTCTTTGCTGTATTTTGGATGAGAGGGTGCGTAACACTAATTTAAAAGGTGTTTGTATCTGCTCGGATAGCCAGGCTGCGTTGAGGGCGCTTAATTCATGTGTCTTCACTTCCAGATTGGTGTTGGAATGTTCTAGTAGACTGGAAGATCTTTCTTCATTAAAGGATGTGGTTCTGGTCTGGGTTCCAGGTCATATGGGAATTTTTGGGAATGAGGAGGTGGATAGGTTTGCCAAATTAGATGCCTCTCTCCCTTTCATTGGTCCAGAGCCTGCTGTTGGTGTGTCTTCTGACACATGTTTGTCGGGCTTCAGACGTGGATGACCTCACAGCACTCATCCTTATGGATGAGTGCAGTGGGTTGTCGGCAGTCTAAAATGCTCATTGGGGGCCCGGACGGAGCTTTGAGCAGTGGGGTCCGATGTCTTTCACGGACCTCCCTCAGGTATCTGGTTGGATTCCTCACTGGGCATTGTGGTTTAAGGAGACATCTCTATATAATGGGACTTGTGCCTGACCTTTTTTGTAGAGTTTGTGAAACTGAGGAGGAAACACCCATGCATTTGATGACGAATTGTTTGGGTTGTGAGGAGATTAGGTTTAGGACCTTCGGCCGGAATAGGATGTCGGTAGAGGATCTTAAGCTGTGTCCTTTTAAGGTTTTGGTCCGATTTGTTCGGTCTGTTGTGAAACTTAGATGGTTAAAACCTGGATTTTCATTCTAGTCCCAGTGGTAGGTATTCTTTAGGGGCAGCTATATGGGCCCGAGGGGGCTTTGGATAGCGTAGGGTTTACTTCCCTCCCCTTTTGGGAATAATAGTAATAATAACATCAGTGCCAGTTATAGGTTAAAACATAAGAGTTTTGCACTTAATCTAGATAAATAATTGATTTATAAACATAATTATTGTGTTATTGAACAATATTTAAATATCTTTAAAGATAATGTATTAATTTTAATTTACCAGTTTTTTCTTGATTATTTCTTAATACTTCTATCTCTGTCGCAAACTTACACACAAGCCCTTTACTAAACTGCTCGTTCTACACAAACTACTACTACAAACATACAACATATCAATAACATTTCACTTTCTCTAACTGCTATTAGAGCAGAAAAATTTTTCGTCATCGATTTTTCACTGGAAATACACGTTTAGAGGTCCCCTGAGTCCAAAAAAGTATTATTTTTGGAAAATGGTCTGTGAGTTTGTGTCCCTGTATTCATCTTTGACATATTTCCTTATCACCATGGGATCCGACAGGAATTTATCCGTCAAAATACCTCAACCGGAAATAGTACTTTACTGAATCGATTTTTCAGTTTTTTTTTTGCCATTTTCAGGAAAACAGCTTCAAAGATTTTCTTTAAATATAGGTAAAGACTGCATAATTTTCCTATGTAACTACATAGGGTAAATTCCTTATACATAGGGTAACTACCCTACAAATTTATGTGTAGTTACCCTATGTAACTACCCTACATAAATTTGTTTTCCACTAAAGTGTTATTTCAATTTATTATATAATTGTATCATTGAAATAATATTAAATAGAATTAAATATGTTGTCGAAATTTTAAGTTTGTAGAAAATCGGTTGACCGGAAGTGCGTTTTTACTGAACAGTTATTTCAATTTTCTACGATTTTCTCCATAAAAACCGATGGATTTCATGAAATTTTGTTACTCTATCAATATTTTGTTACTCTATCACTTTTAGTGCGAAACTTTTCTCCGAGAAAGTTCATTTAAAGACGTTTGGTTGGGGAGGTGGTGGAAGTGTATAGTTTCCTTTATGATTCTGATTGTGACCGGTTTCGGATTCTAGTCCATCGTCAGACTAATGTTACCTTACTGTAAGTCGGTTAAAAGTAAAATAATGAAACATGTTATGACGGATAAAATCATAGATGTTATCCAGCATTGCGGATAAATATTAAAAATTATTAATTTGAAGAAAATGTGTCCACTTAAACCTGTTGTAATCCGTATTGAGTCGTATAAGTTTTTCACACCAATTTTTACTTTCTCATACTTCTAGTAAAAGAGGAAGTATTGTAATCGTGCCAAATTTTCTGAATCGAGTTTTTCACCGGAAATATCCGCTTCTAGGTCACCTGAGTCCAAAAAAGTGGTTTTTAGAAAATTGCCTGTGGGTGTGTCCGTATTTGAACAGCGCAGCTCAAAAACGAAAAATCGTAGAGAGTTCAAACTTCATATTCCGTTTAGGTATCACTATAGGGTCCAACAGTAGGTCATATGTAAAAATTCGTCAACCGGAAGTTCCACTTATTATTATTATTATTATTAATAATTTGTCTTGGGGAGATTCCCCATACAAATGAAGACTGGTCAAATACAGTGGACAATATAGTAAGAAAAGAGAGACAGAATATATAAACATTACAATACAGGACAATACAACACAAAATGTAGAGTAGTAACAGTAAATACACAGCACAATGCATTGTATCCATATTTTAAATAGCAAGTGTATAATTTATAAATACAGGAAGATAAACCGACAAAAAGTGGCGATATACGTACGATATACTCGTATATAATCAATCTCTCACACTGTAAACTATTCATTTAATATAAATGATCGTGTTTAGAGGCAATTAATTGTGAAAAGGTATAATTGTTTAATTTCATTTTCTTACTTAAAAACGAACACATTGTGGAACTGCTCCACTGATACATTCTTAACCTGCGGTATGTACTGATTGCGAAGAGATTCATAAACCGGACAAACTACTATTAAATGGTACAAATCTTCCGCACGCTTTCGCCCACATATTGTCCATATTTCCTTAGGTTTTATTAGGTGTGTCACATTTTTCACTGACAATTTGATCTGGTAATTGCCCGAAAGCCTCAATTGTGTGACTAGTTTCACTATAACAAATGGCAAATTCAATTCGCTAGAATATTGGCAAATCGAACTTGAGGCAAGTATATCGTTATAAATAGGGCTGTACTTTGCTGAGTGCATTAGTTCTAGGTCTTTTAACTTTTGGAATTCCTTATATCTATTTATTGTTCCAGAGATAGAATTTTTAAAGACAGTGGGATCTGTTTCAAGTAGGATGTCATTTGAGCCAGTCAAACAATAAATAATCCAGTTGCACTTTATCGAGTGCTTATGGCTAAAGTGAATATTTTTTAGCTTCAAAAAGCACTTAGGTGTCTATGGTCTTGCATACCAAGGAGTGTAGATCCAGAACAGCGCTGATTTGACCACATTATAATTGGAGTTGGGCAGATCAAATCAGTTCGGATAAGCCAGGAGGAAGTACCACTTTAATGAATGTTGTTTTTTCACTTTCTTGTAATTTTCTCAAAAATGGCTCAGACAATTTTTTTCAAACATCAAATATCAATTGCACTTACAATAATCTACAACTTTTATTTAAAACATTTTTCTGGGAAATATCATTTAAGGGCACTTTTGCGGGGGTGGGGGGTTAGGTTTTCCTCTAAAGTGCATTTCAGTTTACTATACAATTCTGTCATCTGAATAATATTTATTAGAATTAAATATATTGTTGAAATTCCAAGTTTGTAAAAAATCCGATGACCAAAAGTGCGTTTTTACTGAAATGTATTTTTCAGTTTTCTGGTAATTTCTCGAAAACAGCTTCAAAGATTTTTCTTTAAACAAGAAATGTGAACTAGCATATAAAGAGCTACAACTTTTATTTGAAACATTTCTCCTGATGAAGTCATTTAAGAGGGCTTTTAGGGAAGGGGTGGGGTTATGTTTTTCTCTAAAATGCTATCACAGTTGATTGTACTATTCTACCATCTAAATATAATTAATTAGAAATAAACGGATGGCAAAAATTCCAAGTTTCATGAAAATTAGTAAACCGGAAGTGCGCTGCTGTTACTGAACAGTTTTTCAGTTTTCGAAAAATTCAGACGAATTGCATTAAATTTGTTCAGTTCTAAGTTTGAAAATTTTTAGTAAAAGGAAGTTGTTTGAGTGTTTCATACCAGATTTTTTACTTTATTTGCAATTAATTTAGACGTGCTGTCATCCCAGAAGCACAGAATATTTATGACTGGTAACTTGCATGTGCTTGAGAATTTGAAGTAGTATGTAAATTATTTTAATGCGGGATTATATATGAAGTGGTCGTATTTTGTATTTTTACTGGGCAGCCAGTTTGGTTTAGCATGGTTTATACTCCTACTTTTTTTTTTACGAAGAGAAGGTCTTTAAGTTCGTTAGTAGTTGCACGTAAAAGTATACCTTCAGTGGGAGTGAATTTGAAAGCAAATTTAATTGCAATCTAATATACTTATAATGTAAATCTCTGTGTCTGTGTCTGCAAAAGCGCTTTCAGTTACATACTGTATTCTTTCTTTACAAAAATAAAAGTGATTGACATGCCGGTCTGGAATTGGATTGTGAGATGGCGAGCTAGAACTGGCCTATGAGCATTTTAAGTCGCCTCTTGAGAGAAGTGGTTTAACCACTACATAGTCTTAGCGAATCTGTCAGTATTCCTCCAGCCTAATGACATGAATGTAATATGTACACAGACATCCCTCCAACCAGTCATCCTAGCAGTGATAGATGACCACCACAAACATTTCTACAATCACTAGCAAATACACACTGTATACTTTTATCGACAAACAGTGACATCCCATGAAGGCCACAATAGAATCTTTCAAGTGGCAAGGGGTTTGGCAGCCACTCCCTGTGCAAACAACAATCCATTGAAACAAAATTCAACTAGTTTATATATAAATGTTTCTTCCCCCCCCCCCATTAGTGTATACTATCGATTGTTGAAGCGTGTTACAATTTGTGTTAAGTCTTGGATATTCGCAGCGACTGAAGAAGTAAATTCTGAAACTATCTATATTTTCTAAATATTTATTAATGAAGAATAAGAAGTTGTAGGTATTTTTTTAAAGTTGTAGGTATATACAATTTTGAGATCGAATGTAAAAAGTTTCTGGGTAGCCATTTCTTTTTCTATGACTCCAAACATTACAATCCTGAATTCTCCCAGCAGCTGTAATGTTCGAACCAAACCACCCACAAAGGGGTTTTAAACAATGTGGTACACTTTTACTGAAATACTTAACAGAAAATTCCATCCAGTATAATCTCTTAAGAATCTGTCGTCAGTCCCACCATAGTCTTCACTATAATCCTCCAGGATGTCTATAAAGATTTCCTGGATTATTTCAAGCTAACATTCTTGGAAGCTTTATGGACGGTCACCAATAACTTGTTGATGACTAGCAATAGTACGCTAAAACAACAATAATTAAAACAATAATTATACCAACAGACAGAGAGAAAGAACAGGCCTGCCACATGATAAACGCATTGTATTACAAGATGGTTCTCCTTACATACATAAGGAGGCTATTCGATTATTTGAAAGATATAAATATATACAACAAAATTTAGGCTTAATATTTAGGTTAGACAAAGCTGGGTGAAGGAATATTGAGTACTTCACCCATTAGATTAGTTATTTTAAAGGAGAAAGGAATATCGAGTACCTTCCTCTTAGTATGTATGTTTAGTATGAATGTATTTATTAGCGTGAATGTATTTATTAATGTGAATGTATTTATTAACGTGAACTTTTTATAGCATGAATGTATTTATTGGCAAGAATGTATTTATGAGCGAAAACGGTTTTATAGTGTGAATGTATTTATTAGCGAGAATGCTGATATAAATGGTTAGGTTAGTATTTCATCTTCTATTTCGGGGTTGAAAGAAATTATATAAAAGTATTTCAACGCCTTAGGTTTAGTTTAATTTAGATTTAGTTTCTTATAAAGGGTGCAGGAACATAAGTTAAAAGTACTGTACTCCACAGTTAACTTGTTCAATAACCTCATTAAGTAAAAGTACAATATTAAATGAAAGAATGTGGCTTTTGGTTTTTGCTTGGGTTGTTAAAATAGGTTCTCCAGAAGGGATGGCACAGTAATAACCCGCACTCCCCCTCGCCGACCAGATCGATGAGATAAGTGGGGAAGTGTGGGAAGAATCAACCACCAATGGCTCCACCCCCGCTCTGCCAGGCAAAGTGTCGTGTGTGGACGCCAATTAAGGTATTGGTGCCATCCCAGCTCGAGTGGCAAAAGAAGAGAAAGATATAAAGAATGTGGGGCGCTAATGGCCATAAGTCGTCGATGCGCCCGAAAAAAAAAATATACCAAAAATTTTACTTATTTGTCTTAACATAAAATGTAGAATTCGTGGGCTTCCCAAGAATTAGCACCTTAAATGGAGCGTTTAAAATCTTTAGTTTAGGTAAAAATAAAAAGGCAATAAAACAGTAATTGCCTTAGGAAAACTAGAAAATACGGCGGAGTCTACCAGCATGGCCAGAACTAGTAATAAAACAAATAACTTTCTCGTGTAATAAAAATAGCAAAATAGTTAACTGAAAATGAAAAGTTGAGAAAAAAAAACACTTTTCGCAAGTCAAGAAAAACAAAAAAAAAATGAATCAAAAAAATGTAAAAAAAAATTTAAAAAGTGTGTAAAACGATGAAAATAAGCCGAATAACTTGTTCATAAAGTGGAAAACTAGAGGGGAAGAAAATACGTCTGTCAAATTTAATGTTCTTCAAACCGTGATGATGATGCAGGGTCGGATAGGGTGGAGTTTAGGTAGACATTCTGGCTGGAATGAAAGTTAAGCGAACCAGAAAATTCCATAACATGATCTCTCTATAAAGAGGGTATAGGAGGCGAAGGGAATAAACGAGGGCGATAATCTGTGAAAACAATAAATATAAAACTAATAAAAAAAAAATCTATTTCTGGAAAATTTATGACAATAAATAAATAAAAATAAATGTTCAAATAAATTTTATAGATTTTTATTGCATGAATTTTATGTACGTATGTATTAAAACAATTTTTATTTTAAGAATTCAGTTTTTATTGAAAAAAACCTATTAAAAGAACGGTTTCATTAATAAAAATCTGGTGTGAATCATTCACACGACTATCTCTTACACTGCAATTTATTTACAAAGTTATATAAATTTCCTTCAGACTTCTAATACTTTTAGTATATGAAACTGCATACGATGCAAATAAGCTGAATAACTTGTTCATAAAGTGGAAAACTAGAGGGGAAGAAAATACGTCTGTCAAATTTAATGTTCCTTAAACCGTGTACGCTCTTCCGGGTCATACGAGTTTTTTCAAACTCAGAATTTTCGCCACATATTTAATTCTATTTATGAAGATGATACGATTATATAATAAATTGAAATAGCACTTTAAAGCAAACCTAACCCCACCCCTCCCCTAAATGATCCCTTAAATGAATTTTTCCGGAGAAATATTACATATAAAAGTGTAATAGCAGTTGTGAGAGAAAATCACGTGGTTGTACCACGTGCCCCTCGTTACGTTGATCATTGATAAAGCGCTGTAAACCTTATTTCACTGCTCTACTAATTTTGAATTGTGTTGGCTGTCACGTTGTGATAAATAGATACACAGCGACCAGCGACAATTTAAGCACGAGTGGTTCTCCTGCGTCTCCGCCGCCGGGGCTGGAAACCTATTTAGGTGAAGTTTTGTTTCCTGTACCTGCATTGGGCTAAAAGGAGACTAAAGCTCTGTGGTTAACAACAGAGGCCAATCGCCCTTATATGGGCGCGAGTGCACACTTGATGCCTAAACCCTTTATATACTATAAATAAGACCTGACTGAATATTTAAGTCTAAGTCATGAGTACCATTATTTTCAGGGGCATCTCTTAGTTATAAGGACTTAGTTTTGGCAGAATTTGGTTGTTTTTAGTTTGTTTTTTCTGTTTATCATATTTTATACATATCTAGTGCATCTAGTCTTAGTTTAGCTTTCTTTTGGGAGTTACCATTTACCTCGTTTGAATATGGAAGTTGGGCAATCTGTGTGGATTTTGCGTACAGGCGGCGCTTGCCAACAGGGTGTCATCACTTCTAAGATGAGCGTCACAGGAGTGGGAGAAGATAAGGAGGTCCAAGTATCCGTGGAATGGACTGACGATTCAGGCATCGTCATGGGCAAGGTCGTATCCATCAACGATGTTTTTCCAAGGAACCTCCGTACCGTACCCAAGCCATATGAAGTACCACGGCCACCAGACCCGCCATCTAGTGACGACCCTTCCTCCACACAGGAGGCGAGCGGGGGTTTCTCTAATATTTGTGGTCTAACGTACAAGAATGTTCGAGGGCTCAGAAATCTTATATCGAAGAAACATCCCGCTCAAGCAAATGAACTGACTCTCAAGAACATCTTAAAAAGCTCAACTAAAAAAATCCCCTCCTGTGGGCGACCCGGGTCTCAAAGACGAAATAAATGGATGGAGACGACTGAGGAAGGAAGGGAAAGCTAAGGTCTTAGGGAAGAGAGTGTCAAAGGCGTCCAATCCTGCCAGGTCGCATAACGGTGCTCGGGCGAGAAGGCAGGAAGCTTACCAGTATGAACTTGCTCAGTACAACTACTACAACGAAGAAAGTTGGAAGTACCTACGGTAGGATGCTTCGGACCGGGAAGATGTTGATTTGCCTGTCTTAGAAATTTCAAAAAGTCTGTCACAGCTTTATCAAACCTATCAGTATTAATATTTCTGCGATCCTGCAATATATCCTTGAAGGTAGCTACCCATCCATTTATTTCGTCTTTGAGACCCGGGACGCCCGCAGGAGGGGATTTTTTAGTTGAGCTTTTTAAGATGTTCCTGAGAGTCAGTTCATTTGCCTGAGCGGGATGTTTCATCACTGCTGGGTGACAGATGACTACTACAAATATTTCTACAATCACTAGCAAATACACACTGTATACTTTTATAGACAACTACATCTATCCGGATGTAGTGCACTGAACTCCCACGCGGAGGACCCGAGTTCGAGTCCAGCTGTGCTGCCCTTAGATTTTTTCTTCCTAGGAGCCCATACAGCTCTCTCTCCGGTGATGGACAGTGTTGTCTGTAACGAGAGAACACTGTCCGGAGGCCGGCAGTGCACTGAGAAGGCTCCGGGCGCCAATGACCATAGATGTTGACGCGCCTTGAACTAAAAAAAAAAAAAAATAGCTCTTCACGGTCAAAAAGGGAGAGAAATTCAGTCTCAGTCCTTCAACTTCTTGCCAAGTATTGTAATTTTTGCCAGTGCTTATTTCAAAAACGTAAACCAGAAACTTCCTCGATGGAGACTACTAATCGAAATATCCATCCAAAATAAACCAAGAACTCGTTTTCCAGACTCAAACTCCCCGATGCTTTTGCACAGTATATTTTTTAATTAGGTCAAATTGGAAATGAAAATGAGATTAGTCATGGAAATGAAAAGATTTGTTCCATGAACGAATTTTGTAGTTGACAAAATAGTTTTTTCCTAACAAACAAGAAGATTTTTCTTCTACTAGAAAAATGTCACTAGAAAAAAAAAATACACGAGTTTTAAAAGTATTATTTTTCACTTAAAATAAAAAGAAAAGAAAGAAAATAGAAGAAAACTCTCAGTTTTATAAGTAACATAAATTGTGAACGAAGGTTATTTTATCGTGCCTTCTAGTAAACATATGTTTATTATTTGTTTTGTAAACATGTTTTTTCAATTTGGTGGGGAAATTTTTGATAAAAGTGAAAATATAATTAAAATAAAAAAATAAAAATGAGAAGAAATTTAATAAAATTTCAAACTAATAATAAAACAATGAAATAAAATAATTAATTTCCATTAAATTAGACTTCAGGAAATTTTTAACAGGAATTAATTATTTAAAATTTCTAAATCGCAAAAATCTATATCTTTTTTAAGGAGATTAATAAACACAAAAGCGGAATATTATATAGTTTGTGAAATATTACTTTTTTGGATGACAGTCGTGAATATGAACCTCAGAACTTGATCGCGCTATTGTGAGAGGGGATTATTATTGTGTTTGTATTTTTGTAATAAGAGCTTTTTTAACATAACGCTCTTTCATCTCTTCTTCACCAACAATAAACCTCGGCAATATATATTTTTACTTTCTCTTACTCTTCTCTTGGTAAGAGGAAGTATTACGATCGTACCTGATTTTTATACCGGAAATATATGTTTTGAGGTCCTCTGAATATGAAAAAAATGGTCTAAATGTGTGTGTGTGTGTGTGTGTGTGTGTGTCTATGTGAGTCAACAGAATATCTCAAAAACAAAAACTCGTGGGAAGTTCAAACTTCAAGCTCAAAATTCGTGGGTACTACCTTAACGAATACCTAGATAGACACTAATATTTCGGGCAAAATCCATCAACGAGAAGGGCAAATTTACTGAATTGTTTTTTTTTTATTTTTCAGTTATTCGTGATTTTTCTCAAAAACTGCACTCCAACGAATATAAATACAGATTACACATATTTTAGAATTCCAAATTTGATGGAAATCCCGTTAATCAAAAGTGCAAAATAGGTTTTTGAGTTTTTTTTTTAATTTTCTCTTAAAGTGAACGATTTTCTTTAAACATGGAATGCTTTCTTTAGTCCGTCTAACGACATCCTAGAGAGTGCAGACTAGGCTCCGAACCTGCAGAGGGTTAGATATTAACATAAATTGAGAAACAAAAGAAAAACAGTTTCTGGCATGAACTTAAAAATTGCTATAGGTTAAAAAAGAACAAAAACCCAAACCAATGAAAATTCAGTGTCACTATTGTTCAAAAATTAACTAAATAAATATTTTAATTAATTACAAATTTAATGGAAAGTTGATTTTTAGAAACCAATTTTATAAAATTCATTAACCAATTAAATTTAGTAACACTACTTAGTAAAGTTAGTAAGCAATAACAGATTTAACGACTAAAAACTGGCTTGTTAAACTATATATATGTATCTAGTTCCTAGAATTGCTTCTAATCTCATAGTTGTTTTCCCGGGAAATAGGAACTTTTCCGTGGAAAACGACATTTCAAATTAAAATTAGATTCTCTTCATATAAATTACCTGAAAATTACATCAATGGCTAATTTTTCTCTTTCTTTTTTTTTGTAAATAAATTTTTAAATTTGAAAGTTGTTTAATAATAAATTACTTTTTTTTATTTAATACATTATTAATATTAATTATTTTAGTATAATAACTTCCTGGAGTTAGTCGAGTGTTGCTTAAGAAGAAATATTTTTATTTATCTAGGCCGTAATTAAAAACATTTAGAGGGGCAAAATCTCTTAATTTTGTTAGCAATTCAAGTGTTTTATTAAGATAAGGACATGAAATTAAGATAATCGCATCTATTTATACTTGTCTCAGAATCATTTGATTATGTGTTATTTGTCTGTCTCAAATAATTAGCAAAGACAAAAAATGTTAATGAAAAAGAAGTTCAAGAGAGATAATGTTTTAAAGAGATATCTACAGATTTTAATACTTTAAAAGTTTTTAGCAAATGGTCTGAATATGTGTGTCTGTCTGTGGCGCTGAAGGGAGGAGAGATTAGTGAACAACAGAATATCTCAAAAAAAGCAGGAAGCTCAACAAGGTATTGTGAATCACCATTCCGACCGCCATGACCATTTCATCTGAATTTGTCAAGTGCAATTTTCTGAAAGTTCTACCCCTCCCACCCAATTATTTCATTATTTTATTGTTACGTGTTGTTCAAACATACTTACAATTTTATATTATTCTAGAGCTCGACGCCACCAAATGAAAGTAGATGCACTTATGCCTCAAGAGACCATTGTGCTTTCATCAGCCTTGTCCTCTTGTTCATTTGAATAACGTGGAGTTCTTCAAATGAATAAAGTGCCACAGCCCTTTCTGCCATCTTGCCTACAAATGGAATTTTAAGGATAAGAATTGGAAAAGGTAAAGAGTTATGACACCACCAATCCTCCAACCAAGAATCCAAAACACTTCAGATTCAACGAAAGGAGGAGGGTGGAAAATTGATTAATATTTCTTTTTCTCGGGAAGAGGTTAGGCTGCTCCCACCAAGGAATTTTTGAAAAAAAGAACCCCATTGCATAGTTGTAGGTCCATCAAAGAAAACTAGCTTGGGAACAGAAAAGAAACGGACGAAATGTGGTCGGGCTACACCCAGACGTGGAGTCAAAAATGTCTTGATGCTGAGACATATCTTCAGTTCTAAGTACGGCACAAGAAATCCTGCACCATGCTGGAGAAATCGTCAAATTTTCTACAAAGAGCATCTACTAAGCGACCATTTTGTGGTCAAGTTTCATAAGAAAGCATATCCAACCCATAAGATCTTTTCCATTAGTTCACTTTACTCTCCTTCCGCTCCCCCAAAGTTCAATGTGTGTAAGCTTAGCAGCATTCTGAGAGTAACGCGGAGTCCTTCAGTCCCACCACACTGCCCCTGTAGTGAGGGGGAACGGGTGCTTTATCTTATGAAACAGTGGTCTGATAAGTAGTTCAGGACATTAGTGAGTGACTTGAAAGAAGGTTAAGGTGTGATGTCCCCACAGTGAATCCAATAAATAATCCTCTAGTAGGAATTTTGTTGGTCTATTCGAAGATACCGATCCCAACATACCGATCATTGGAGTAGAAAAGAATAGGCAATATGTCATGTGGAGTGTAGTTCTTTTAGTCGTACCTTACGACATCTTACGACGGGAACAGGCTTAGTATAAGCACCGGACTTGCACAGGTGAACTTGCTTGCTAACTATGACATAAATATTCACCAATCTCTTGTATTAGAAATGTCTTCAAGAAAAAATGATTTGTGGAGGTTTCTAGGGAAGTTGCTGCGTTAAGATTTTTGGGTGTTTAAAGCAAATCGGATTAACTGGAACCATTTCGTCCGTGCAAATTTACAAATATAGGTTTGTGTTTGTTAAGTTTTTTTTTAAATATATCTAACATATTTTTATGAAAAAAAAATTTTTGCAGAAAAATTGATTTTAGTGAGGCTCTTAGGTAGGTTTAGTACCTTAGATTGGGGGGGGGGGTGATAATGAGGTCGCATTCAGATAAATCATTGTGGTCAATATAAACAATAAAGTGGGATCAACCATATTACGCAATATTTATATGTTACGTCTAATTCAACTAAACCTATTGGGAAAATTCCATTTTTTTTTTTAATTTCTTTTGGAAAAAGAAAGAGAAAAGTATTTTTAGTTTCTCTTACTCCTAGTAAGAGGAAGTATTGTGATCATGTCAAATTTTCGATATCGCGTTTTCACCGGAAATATCCGTTTTGAGGTCCCCTGAGTCCAAAAAAGTGGTTTTTAGCAATGTGTGTTGTGTGTGTGTGTGTGTGTGTGTGTGTGTGTGTGTATGTGAAACGCATAGCAAAACGAAAAACCGTAGAAAGTTTACAACTTGATATTACATTTAGGTATCACCATGGGATCTGACGGTGCGTTATCTATCAAAATTCCTCAACCCGAAGTACCACTTTACTAGTTTTTTTTTTTTACGTTTTTGCGATTTTCACAAAAATGGCTCCAATGATTTTCTTGAAACTTAGTACATCAACTACACATACAAACAGCTACAACTTTTATTTGAATCATTTCTCCGGAAAAATTCATTTAAGGGTACTTTATGGGGAAGGGTGGGGTTAGGTTAGGGTTTTATCCTAACTGCTATTTCAGCTTATTAGACAATTCTGTCATCTAAATAATGTTAATTTAAGATGTTGTTGAAATTTTGAGTTTGAAAAAAATCGGATAACCGGAAGTGCGTTTGTTTTAACACTTTACTAAATGATTTTTTTCACTTTTTCGAGATTTTCTCAAAAATGGCTCAGACGATTTTCTTGCAACTTCCTATATAAACTAAACATGCAAAGATCTACATCTTTTATTTAAAACATTTCTCTGGTAAAATTCATTAAGGCACTTTTAGGAGGCGGGGGTGGCTTACTCTAAAGTGCTATCATAGTTGATTATACAATTCTATCATCCAAACAAAATATTAATTAGAATAAATAAGATGGCCAAAATTCCATGTTTTAAGAAAATTAGTAAGCGAAGTGCGTTTTTACTGAACAGTTTTTTCAGTTTCGGCGAAATTTCGTTATATTTGGTACACAAAGTATAACATTTGTCAATTATAATTTCAGGAACATGAGTAAGAGAATATTGTGTGGAGTGTTTCACACATTTTTTTTTTTTTTTTTTTTTTTTAAAGCTACAGAACAAACTTAACGACAGATTGGGGAAAAGAAGTCTGTAGTTATATTGCTGTAGGTATTCAGTAAGGAATCATTATAAATGCAACAGTCAAAGGAGAGTGCATAGAATTAAAAATGTAGTTTATTAAAACATTCGTCTTCTAGAAACTTGTCTCATATTCATTTTGGAAAAATGAAGAGAAAAACTTCTTAAATGTACTGATTAAAAAAGAATAATTAAAAATTGGGTTATGTATAAAAGAGTAAGAAGAAAAGAAAAAAAATCTGGTGTCAAACAAATATACGACTTTTTTTTCTCTCACTCCTCTTAATTCAATTTTTTTTTTTTCAAATTTTACTCATTTTCTTAATATAAATATAGAGCTGGAGTGTGGTAGGGGGGCAAGTGCCAACCTACCAACCCAGTTAGATAAAGTATGGTGGCATTGTAGTGAGCGACAATATATATTGAAACAGCAACATTTAAACAAACAAACAAAAAACTCGAGAAAATGTGTCAATTAAAAGTGATAGGTATTTATGTATGCAGGTAGCATACGAGGTTTGCGATATCACTCGAAGTCACGATAAACTGGAAAAAAAAAAAAGGATTCAGTAAAGTCGCACTTTCGGTTGATGGATTTTGGCAGAAACTTTCGTGCCAGTAGCCCGGTAGTTGTACCTAAATGAAATAAGATGTTTGCGCTTACCACGAATTTTTGTTTTTGAGATATTCTGTTAATACACACACACACTCACACATTTAGACTATTTTGCGTATTCAGAGAATCTCGAAACATATACTTCCGGTATAAAAAATCTGGTACGTTCGCAATACTTCCTCTTACCAGGAGAAGAGTAAGAGAAAGTAAAAATATATTGCCGTGGTTTATTGTTTGTGAGAAGAGATGAAAGAGCGTTATGTTAACACAGTTCTTATTACAAAAAAAAAAAAATTAATAATCCCCTCTCATGGTGCGATCAAGTTCTGAGGTTCATATTTCTGGATGACTGTCATCTAATACAGCAATATTCCGATTTGTTTATTAATCTCCTTAAAAAAAAGATAAATCTTTGCTATTAGAAAAATTTTAAATAATTTATTCCTCTTAAACATTTCCTGAAGTTTATTATTTTATTTTATTTTTTTTATTACATTTAAATTTTATTAAATTTCGGATTATTTTTTTTTTTTTTAATTATATTTTAACTTTGCGATTTTTTTTTGTTTGCTTGAAATTAATTGTTTACACACACACACACACAAATATAGACCAGTCTCTGAAAACTTTTTTTTTTTCACATTCAGGGGACCTCAAAACATGTATTTCACTTACTACGAGTAAGAGAAAGTAAAAAATATTTTTTTTGTATAATTTTGCAAAGTTTAATTATATATGATAGGAGACTCACTGTCTGTGTTTGTGTAGTTGTAAGTTTTTGTCATAACATCCTGGTCTAGATTGAAAAAAAAAAAACAATCACCACGGGGAGGGGAGGGTCAAACTGTGTTAATTATGAGTGTATACCTAGTAAACCCCTTCTCATCACCCACTAAAGGTACTCAACCTCCTATTTTTACTTTGCTGATGTTGGCAGCAATATACAAGTGAGCGCCGACTATAGAGAAACATGATGGAGGAGGTGTAGGAAGTGGAAAAAGGGGGAAAAATAAACGACTGAGACATTGCTTACTTTGTGTGTGTGTGTGTGTGTGTGTGTGTGTGTGAGGGCGCGCGTAAGTGTGTGTATGTTAGGCGACGACATGAATAGAAGCAATTATTGTTAGGCGGGAAGAGTTTTTCGATAGATCGATTTTGTGTGTGCTGCTCGTATGTACGTGTGTCTGCATGTACTAGCTAGGTCTCTGTTATGGTCGGCCTAAAGCAAGAGAGAGCAAATGCAAGCAGCAAGCTATGTACTAGCTGGATGTATACCTGGAGTTCTGGTTGAACATTAGAGTGAGAGGCTTCTAGCAGAGTGAAGTTCAGATGGGGGTGGATTGAACGAGCAGCAGCAGGTAGATTTAGGTTAGGTAGAATGGTGGCCGAACAGGTTTAAGAGGGTTCAGTGATGTGGGAGTAAAATTAAGGGGGTTAGAGAGAGAGGGAGTGAGAGAGAGAGAGAGACTCAGAGAAAAGGGATAGTCTGAGTGCAATAGAGATGGTGAGGGAGCGGGCTGGGATTTTAGGGTTGTGTGATCGAGTGAGAAGGAAATGGTGAAATTTTCAGAGAGAGTGAGAGAGAGAGAAAGAGAGAGAGTGTGAACAGTCCCAAGAGTCGAGAGTGTTTAACCCCGCCACGCTATCCATCGTTCCCTGCACCCCATTCCCACAGCTATTTGTGCAGCTATAGCGGCGCATGTCCCGCCAGCTGGAGCCAGGCAACTCATTCGCGCCAGAGTTCCTGTCCTATCCTCGGCAAAGCATCTACACCTGTTGATCAGTATCACTAGTACTGTCACCCCTGCCGCAGTTCATCCATTCATACACCTCTTTGTCTGTCTATACACCAAATTAAAAAAAAAAATATATATATTTTCTGGTGTTGGACATCTAAGGTAAGCGTTTTATTAAATTATTTATTAATTTTTTTTAATTAAGAAACAAAAATATGCCTAGAAAATTATACAAAAATAAATTCTAACTTTAGGTTCTTTTTTATTTAAATATTTCAATAAATAAATAAAAACAAATACCTAGTCATTAAACAAATACCTAATAACAAAAAAATTACTAAGTAACCAGCCAGGTATAAAATATACCACTTCGCATTATCATTACTATAGCAATTTCCACCCACTTGTTGACATCACAATCAAGAATATTTTCCTTCTATTTAATTTCTTTAATTTAAATAAGCAGCTTTTTTAAATAAGTTCTGATTTTTTTTTTGGTCTCTTATAAAACCTTAACAACTAACAAACGTTTATATATCAGACTTTAGTAAATAAATAAAGAATGCTCTTCAAATTTTTAAGTAAAATCTAAAAAAAAAAGTAAATTTTTTGTCTTAAAAAAGAAAAAGTGGAATATAAAATTGATTTTCAACTTTCATAAGTTATGTTTTTCAATTCAAACTTTTATATATTTCAATACATAATACGAAAAAATTTGGGATAAAATGAGTTTTAAAATTTTGACATTCATATTTAGTGCAAAGTGGATTTTTCAATGAATACGGCGCAAGTAGTTAGGCTATACGTTCATTCATATCTGTAATGCAGAATCTATTAATGAAAAATATTAATTTCTGTTTTTTTTTTGTTTTTTTTTTTTAATTTAAGTTTCTCTAATTATTGCCTCTAAATATTATTTTATCATTTTTTCCCCTTCCAAAATGGAATCTACATTGGTAAAATTAACGAATTACCAAATAATTTTTCAAATAATAGATTGTTTGAAATTTAATTAATTTAAGGTCTAAGCAAATAGTGCATTAATTAGAGAGAAAAAACACGTAAAAATATTGATTTTTTTTTTTTTTTTTTGTTATTTATTCTACAAATTTTAGAAAAATCCATCAGAAAAGTTTACTAAATTTTGATATATTTTCTTTTTCTCGTAAATATCGTAAAAAGTCATTGATAAATTTATTTATTAATGAAATATAAATTGTCTAAATTAAAAGTACAGTCTATTGGTTCTCTATTATTCTACTTAATATAAATTAATAGAAATTTTTTTAATTATTGGGCTAATAAAGTAGGGAATAAACATTTTTAATGAGTTCCCTTATATATATATATAAGCAAACTAAAAACAAACTAATCAAAATTTCAATTATTAGAATAAATTATAAAATAAATATCGTATTTATTATAAAAATGATTATTTTTAAAATTAATTTCTGCCCAGTTAAAAATCTATTAGAAAAAGAGCAAAAATAACGTTGGCAAGATGATGGAAGTTCAGATTTATTAATGGAATGGAAAGGGAAAATAAAATTAATAAAAAAAAAAAAAAAAAAATAAGAGGGCGAAAATAACTGACAGACAAATTCAATTCATAATTAAATATAATATATAATATGATAAAATTACCATAACATAGTGTAATAAAATTGAAAAAAATAAATTTAATTAGTCAAATCAAGTGATTAACCAAGTTTTATTTTCTCTTACTCCTAAGTCTGTGATTATTTTACGTTTTTTTGGGGGGGCAAATTGTAGTTAGATATGCTCTTAAGATTTTCTACTAAGTTGAAGAAGTGGAGGATGAATGGTATGGTTCATTAGTGTGTAAAAAAAATTCCGATCGTGCTAGATTTTCGAAATACATGTTTTGAAATTCCTTGAATATGCGTGTGTATGCGTGTGTGTGTGTGTGTGTGTGTGTGTGTTACCAGAATATCACAAAAAAAAAAACGTAAAAACGCAGGAAGTATAAATTTGGTAATCCATATAAATACTACCACACGCATAGACATGAAGATTACGGGCAAAATTCATCGGAAATTCATCAAAAATCGGAAATCGAATATTTACTGAATAATTTTTACAATTTTCTTTCTGATTTTTCTCGAAAATTGTTCCAAAAAATTTACTATAATTTCTTATACCATGTATACATATGAATACCTATCACTTTTATTTTGATTTTTTTTTTTTGGGTGTTCTGCGGTACCACTAGCGTCATACTTTCCTTTAAACTACCACTTCAATATATAGTATATACTTTTACCAGCATTGATGTAATTTCAAATTACAGAAGAAAATCGTTTATTCGAAAATGTAATTTTATTACAGAATAGTTTTTTTTTTTATAGTTTTTTGGAATTTTCTCAAAAACGGTTACAATGACTTTCTATTCAGTTAGTTTACAGCTAAATTTACAGTTTTAACTTAGATCATTCCGCAAAAGCTGCTCAGGTTTACAAGTAAAATCCATAGTACCATTTTTATGGCCAGCCCATACTAAACATTGTAACGTTGCAATTTTAAAGAAAATTTCTCGATTAAACTTATATTAATTAGTGTAAGAGAAAGTCGTGTGAGTATCTTACATTGAAATTTCTTTTTGTCTCTCTTTCTCTAAACACTGTAATCCCAGGAAGTATTTGTCATTTTGTCATATATTATTTACAGTCTTTGAGTTGGTAAGAAAATGTTTTTTTAGCGTGTGGTCTTATGTTTGTCTATGCGTCTGTGTCTCTGATTGAACAAAATATATCATAACCAAAAAAAGTAATCATAAGAAAAGCCTCCAACTTGAAATTCCGTTTAAATCTCACCAGCGAATGTTGGACACGAATTTTCTCTAAGCATTTTCACTAAATTTCAGCTTGTATCTGTACACACACATAATATAAGCTTATCTTACGTTTACTGGTAACAATTTTTGTTTTTTCCAAGAAAATTAAATCGGATTCTAGGGATTTGATGTTTTTTTTTTAGCTCTCCCATAAAAATAGCAGTTTAGTGCAATATACTAGGTTCTAATACCTACAAGATCGATTAAACTTATTACTAGAAGTCGAAGAAGTAGAAAAATCGATTACCAGGAAGTGCGGACTTTACAGTATAGATTACTGATTTTTCGATCAAATTGCCTCGACAATTAATCGAATAATTTTCATTAAACTTGAAATACTAATTGTATTACATATAAATACATTTTACTTTTGAGGGGGGAACAAATTTCCGGGAAAAATAATTTTTAACTGAATTCTGGAGGAGGCCATTCAGGAGAGGCCATTTGAGGAGAAATTTGTTAATCACTGTATTTTTTAAAAATAGGTCATGATTCGCAACAGATTATTTTCTTTTTCTTATTTATATATATCTTCTAACTTAGAGACGGATTAATTGAATTTTGTATCAAGACAATTACAGTAGAGTAAATAACACACCTCTACGAAAAAAAAAAAATCAAGTTTAAAATTAATTAAATTTAATCGAAATAGTTTCTCTAATATGCTCTTTTAATTAAAAATTAATTAATTACCAGAGTTAATTAGTGTTAATTAAACTTTATATAATTTATAGATATTTATAGATAGAATTTATTTTGTTAATTTTTTTAGTTATTACGTGACCTTGTATATTTAGGTTTCTATTTTTTTTATTTTCTTTTATTATTTCACTTTTCTGTTTTAATGTTTATTTTTATATTATTTAACAAAATAAATAAAAATCTAGTGTGAAACATCACACCGTCGTGATTTTGTCGTGATTTTCTCAAAGCAATTTATTGGATTTATTTTTTTTTTTACACAAATATTTTTAACTGAAAATGCATACACATATGTGCATTCGAAATCTGACATAAAAGTCATATATTTCTGGTGAACCGATTTTCTACAAACACGGAATTTTCACGGAATTTTTTCCGATTTTCATGGAATTTTATTAAAATTATTGAGATCACAGAATCGTATAATATATAGGAAATGGCACTTTAGAGGAAAGCCTAACGTCACATCACACTTCCCCAGATCCTCACATTATTAAATGATTTCTTTTTTCTAGGAAAAATGTATCAAAATTAAAATTGTAGCTCCTTTTTTCTTTTTTTTATGATTAGTAGATATATTTTTTTAAGGAAAATTGTTGGAGCAAAAAAAAAAAAAAACTAAAAAATATATATTACTTAGTAGATAGACGAACGTCCCCATATATTATGTTTTGTTAGGTCTCCTATTTTTCTCACTCTAGTTTTAAACATTTCTATTTATCTTGTGCTTTCGTATAAAGAACCATAATTTATTTATAATATTTTGTTACAATGTTATGTACATTGCTGATAAACAAACAAAAAAAAAACTGATAAAGATTAAGCACAAAAAACTTTGTGATAAATGATGTATAAAGGTAAAAAGATAGAATGATAATTCCTCTCACAGATCCAAAAATGAAAAATAAAAAGACAAAAGATTGTCTGAAGTGATATGTCATGGCCAGGCTACTAACTTCAGATAACTGTAGGTTTACTTAATTGGCCATGATTATCTATATAAATAGTTGTTTAAGGAGCACCGTACATAATCTGAATCTTAAGTGATAGAGACGAGATTGACAGGACATTGCATATGTTTCTTTTTCTCGACACTTCAATAAAATCGCAGTAAGTTTAAATCCAACAAAATCTTACAAGTTTGAAGATATTTCTAATCACACTGCAAGGACAAACCAGGGGTCTGAATAATTGCAAACCAATATGTAGAGAAAAATATTCAGAACCAATAGGAAAGTAAGTTTCATAACAAATTAGTTAGTAGTTAGTATGACTAGCAAGTAAAGTGCTTCTTTTACACATTGGAGCGTGAGCGGATGCAAAGTTTGCCATGGCTTTTCAATATATTCCTAATAATTTAAGTCACGCACAATCTAATAATAATTTACCAAACAGTGAGTAAAAATAAATGCTCTTTTATACTCAAGTTCAGGTATTGAGCTTTTTTTACTTTCTATAACTTATGATTATAAGTATCATTTCACTCTGTACACTTGATTATTAAATTGTCACATTATTACACAAACATATGATTTGTAGTTTTTATTAAAAAATATATATAATAATTTCTGGTATTTTATTCATCGAAGCATGGATATTTATAGTGTTCCTGACCGGTTTCGGTTTTTGATCCATCGTCAGTGAAAATTCACCAAGTTCGTGTAGAGAAAACTTAATGTTTCTGTTACACTCACACTTCTTGTTCACAAGAACAGCAACACAGATGTTATCCAGCACTGAAGACTCATCCACATATTCAATATAATATATAATTTTTCGAATTTTTGTTTGTTTTGTTTTTCAAGGCCATTCGATTTTGTTACTTTAATTTTTCACTTAATTTGTTCTTTCAATATTACTTATTAATTAACATTTTCTACATTAATTTCAATATTGTATAGTACTTTAATGTTTCAGAATCCTTACTTTTCCAGGGTTATGTATTTATTTATTTTCTGCTTATCTATAGTTTGTATTTTTCCTTTCATTTTTCTCTCATGTATTATATTGAAGAAAGAAAATGTTTTATTATAATAATAGAATAGTATTTTTGATAAAATGTTTAAATCCGTCTTTCTCCGGCTGACGGATACAATTCTAAGCCGTAAATATTATGTATTAATCTTTCCTGATTATGTAAATTTTTAAATAAAATATTATTATCATTATTACGCGGTTGTAGAAAAATATTTATTGGAGAAGAGAGTAAAATTCTCTTTTACACACTTGAAAGCAGGCAAAATGCAGCAACTGAACGAGAGATATGAAAGTAATTAATTACCGCATTCAATATTAATATTTTTGTTTATTGCAATTAAAACTATTTAGAGAAGGATATAAAAGGAAGTAAAACATACGAGGTAATTTCTAAGAGAATGGCCATTGAAAAGGGAAAGGTTATCCTTTAGAATGTTAGTATGAAATGCTGTGTGATATATCCTTACTTATGTATGTTTGGGCAACACTGTTTTTTAGATGCCTCTTTAGTAATGGCTAATGGCTACTGTGAATAAAGTCTTTTTGTGTTCTCCTTTTAGTTAGTGTTCCTTATATCTCCTATTATACATAACCAATTCATAAATTCTAACACAGAAAGCGCGTAGAACATTAAATTAATGTTAAACAAAACTATATTACGTTTCTAATATTTAGTTAATTGTTAAATTGTTAAAACAAATGTTGACTTTAATAACTTCTACTTTACTTTAATGATAATTAATATTTTTTAGCAATTACCAAAACATAAAATCTGTTTAATTTAAAGGTGGCAACACTGGGTTTACTTTTAATAATTGCAGATTAAAGTACAAATGAAACCATTGATTTTAGTGGAATAATTATTTAATTATTCAAGTATTGTAAACAAAATAAATCATTTATTGAGTCACATTAAGATAAAGTCAGGAATTCGAAACATTATCCAGATAGTGCTTGATAGGGGCAACAATTAATAAACATTTGGAATTATATATATACATGTTCCCGGCAAAGTATGAAATTCAGGTGTAATAGTATCCAGAGAGACTCGGCAGACGGACCATGGTCCAGTGTCTTGTAATGTTTGTCTAAATTTATAAAAATAATGGATACTGTATCAATTATATAATAAAACATTATTATTATTATTATTATTAGTATCCAGAGAGAGTATTCGTAGCAGAGAAAGAGAGACAAAATGACTGGACCACTCTCTCGGACTAGAGTGGGAAAACCACCTAAATACAGCAACGGGACAGTTAAAAAAGGACAGTTCGTACAAATGAGGTCACTCGCCAGTCACTACGTGTCATTACTCTTTACCACTCTACCATACTCTATCATCTTAAGTGTAAAGTCCAGGCAGTCAGTATCACTTATTATATTATACATTGTTAACCATATTTTGGCTATTCATTTAAACCAGACCATTTCTCTACTTCAACAACCCCATTATATAAGCAAAGTATGAAATTCATCCTGGACGAGCCCCCATTTATTTGATTACATCCTGATTTCAAAATATATTTTAATAGTAATCATTTAAAAGTTAAATTATTTTACTTAAAGTACCAGAACTATTGAAATACCATTTGGAATACCATGATTTATTATACTGAAACACTACAATAGAATTTCCCCAAGTTAACAAATGAATAATAGGAATATTTAAAAGAATATTTTTCAGATACACAAAATTTATCATAAGAAATATAATCTGGTTATCTGAGTATAAACCACGCATTGTATCATATGAAATGCCTAGGCATTCTATAGAATTTCATTCTTTGCCGGTAACATATTTATATCAGAGACATTTTTCGTGGTAGCCTGCTTCATTTTGTGGTCATCGACCGGTTTCGGGCGTTCGCCCATCTTCAGGATGCGTTTTTCAGACAGTGTGACAACACAGACTTGCAACCCAGTCACACTCTAGCAAACCAGTGTGTAAACTGAGTTTGCTCGTGCAAGCCTGTGTTGTCACA
>JAAEAF010010175.1:0-22685 GCA_011037195.1 Triatoma infestans
GACCCGGCAATAAGGTTCTGATTAAAATCGTTCGACCGGAACTTATCACTTTACTGAAACGATTTTTAATTTTTTTTTGCGATTTTTCAACACTTTTATTTGAAGCATTTTTCCAGGAAAATTCATTTAAGAGGGCTTTGGAGGGAGGGGTATATGATTTTTTTCTAAAGTACATAATATTAATTACAATGAAAATGTGATACCAAAATTTCGTGTTTGAAAAAAAAGTGTGTCACCGGAAGTTTGACTTCACTGAATATGTTTTTTGTTTTTTTAAAGTTTTTTACGATTTTATCCATACCGGCTGGTATGGTATCATTAAATTTGGTATACTATCTACGACGGAAACCTATGAAATTTTAATTCTGGGGAAAATTCATATTAGGTTTGGGTTTTGATGGAGAGAGGAGGTGGTCAAGCTTTCCCCCAAAAATTGTATAAAGTTTAGATTATCCCATTCAGATTAAGCAGGTATGAGATTTGTCTGATAACGGGCCTGTTCACAAGGCACGGCAGGTTCAAAATTCGGCACGTTGAGACCCTAGGAAATCTTACTCCAAGAAGGACTAGTGGGGAAGGTTCTGGACCTCATGAAGAGGGGGAGCTTCCTCTACTAGGTATTGAGGAGTTGGCGCAATAAGCCTCAACGGGTAGGCTGCAGTGCCTGGGTCTGAGTCCCCCCCCCTGTGTCACTCTAATCTAATCTAATCCCATTCTAATTGCACGGCAATAAACATCTAGTAAGAATTATTTGTTTGAAGAGAATTATCAATTATAACTATGTAAATTGCAATATTATTATTATTATTATTATTATTATTATTATTATTATTATTATTATTATTATTATTATTACTATTATTATTGTTATTATTATTATTATTATTATTATTTTATTATTACCAACCTATATCCCAGCACTGCAGCCAACAGAGACTTATTGTGCCTTCCCCGGTAGTTCCTAGTAGACAAACCCTCCCTCCTTAAGAAGTTTGAGGCCTTCACCACCAGGTCATTTTGAGCTACTATCTCCTCAGGTCGCAACATACCAAAGGTCTCATACCTCAATTTAATTATTGCTTCGCAATCAATCAACAGGTGGGGGGCCGTTTCCTCCTCTTCATGACATAGTCTGCACAAGGGTGCCGCTCTAATGAGCCCTACCTTGTACAGATGTTTCCTGAACCTACCATTACCCGTAAATAGTCCCGTCACCAGAGAAACCTGGCTCCTACTCAGACTAAGAGTCATTTGGGTTCTTCGTTTACACAGTCCTGGCAACATCCTTTTACTGTTATGACGCCCGGGCGCCCCCCCCTCCAGAGCTCTTCATGCTTACTGCGACACCACTCTCTAATCGCTGCACGAATCGCTCTGCCAGTTATCCCCAGTACCGGCTCTGGACCAATGAACGTAGTATTTGCCCCGTTCCTGGCCACTTGATCAGCTGTCTCATTACCCTCAATCCCTGCATGGCCAGGCACCCATAGCAGCTGTACCTTGTTGTGCCTGGAGAGTCTCACCAATGCATCACAACATTACTTCACTAGGGATGAGGTAGTTCTGTAAGCCTCTAGGGCTTTCAGTGCGGCCTGATCTCCGAGCAAATGCGTATGACCTTGCCCCTTAGGGCTCTACGCAGGTTCTCCTCGGCACACACCTTAATGGCAAAAACTTCAGCCTGGAATATAGTGGAATATCTGTCCAACGGCCATGAGTACCTGCGGGCTCATTCCATACACTCCTGCTCCAGTTCCGCAATCCATCCTAGAACCATCTGTGAACCACAGAGGTCCTGTCCAATAGCGAAATTGCAGTAAGAGAAAGTCGGGAGAGTGTTTAACATCAGATTTTTTATCTTTTAAAAACAAAATTTTAACTGCACATGGATGTATCAATTATATATTAACTGGGGAATCTGTGAGTTATGTTTTACGTTTAAATTAGGGACCAGATTGGGTTAAAACATTTTTTTCGTATTCACGGGACCCGGAAACATGTATTTCTGATGAAAATTCAATTTCGCAAATCTGATATAATCGCAACACTTTCGCTTAGAAAGTATAAATCAATTTTAAAAAAGTGTAGTACTTGGAAGAAATTAAGTTCACTTATAATTTCATTTAATGTTTTTTTTATATTCAAGTTGTATAATTCAGTATTTACATTTAAATGTAAGTAAAGTAAAGTAAAGTAAAGTAATGCCTATTTATTCAGGCGGGCTTAACGTCCAACTACCAAATTAGGTGTCGTGGACGGAGGCGAAAGCACTTACTTTACTAATAACATTTTTTAAACAAATATAAAATTTAGTTATACGCTGGACTCGATCTGGGGTCCTCCCACTTACAAGTCCATGCTCATAACCACTACACCAACAGCCGCCCCTATTTAAATGTAAGGGAAAATAGAAATAATAGTTTTGCTACAAATTATTGATGAAAATCTAATATTTATCATTATTACTACAACATATTTTATAATAAGTTTAATGTGGGTTTTAAAATTTAGTTTTACTGCCTATAGGGGGCGGTAGATCTGTAGATTGTTCTGATAGTATTATAAGGTCCACCAGAGAGAGAGAGAGGTAGAGAGAGCGAGCCCATGCTATGTAATCCCCAAGAGAACAAAGGACTAAAGCCTGGAAGCAATTAATTGGATGGGACCTAGAATACAATACAGTAAAGTGGCATGAGGACGGGGTTTTAGAGTTATATACAGCTTCTAGCGGCGGATTAACGCATCCGTAATTAACGCTGGACCTATCTAAATTCTACTATGATGACAATAAAAAGATATATATTTACAGATAGATATTTACCACCAGTTTGTATAAGAGTAATGGAGGTATTTGTTTTTTTTATTATTTTCTTTGTAATATTTATCAACCACAGGACTGCTATTCTGTTTTTTTAAAAACGTATTGATGAATGCCAGTCATAATATTTGGTTTACTTTACATACTTTGTGAGCCCATTGTTTGAACAGACAGACAGGCGGACGAATGTTTGTTTATATGAGAATATGATGAAGAGTTTGATTTCCGATTTAAGTGGGAAAACTGTTTACTGAGAATTTGCACAAATAAAAACAGAATTAATTGATTTGGAAGTTCATTAAACCTTATTTTTTATTTGTGCTGATCACAGACTTTATTTTAAATTGGTAGGTATTTCAAAATGTTTGTTAATACGTTTTACCGTAACAGGTAGCAGGATTGGTGATGTGGGTTTGAGGATAGAGTGGCCGAGTGAAGATAATGGTGTAGCGTTGGCTGCTGACTAGGAGAGCGCTTGGAACAGTGATGTGGAAGTTAGAACTCTTGCTAGTTCTAACGGTGGTGAGCAAGTGTGGCTAGTTTGGTGTAGCATTCAAGGTTAAAGTTGTTGTAGCGACTGATCGCCATCTTTAGGCGATGTTTGTTAAGCCAATCAGATGGCCAGTTAGAGACAGCTTTTAGATGAGATATTGGCTCTCAAGCCCATTCGTCAATACCTGTGGCCTGACGGTGGATGTAATACGTAATTGACGTGCGCTTGAAGGTTCACTGGTGAAGCCTTGAGGCAATTGCAAATCGAAGTATTGAGTCTAGCTTTTGTGTGTCGAATTTGTTGATGATTGGTTCCATTACAATTCGGAGAAATATTTTTAATAAATGCCGAATTTGAAGAAAAAAAAATTAACCGCACATAACAGATTTTTATTAGTATAAATTTTCCATTTTTTCTTTCTTTTTTTTTCAATTTGCTTAATAACGGCTTTTCTGGTTTTTCCTTGAAGTTGGTATGCTTACTAAGCTAAGCTTTACTTAAAACATTTCTCGGAAAAAAATTGATATTTTGTGAGGTGGCTCTGAAAAAGCTGCTTGGAAGTGAGAGTTCTCGCTATATTTCACTAAAATTTACTATTCCATCACTTGGTGGAAGATAGATGAACTAAAAAATTTGATAAAAATTCCTATTTCTAAGTAAATAAATCTGTCGCTTCATTTCTTTGAGAATTGCAGAAATATAAGAAATATGTGATTGTTTCATTAGCAAGAGGATATTTAGTTATAGTAAATACTTTTTACTTTACACCAATATAAAAATGGCACACAATTCATCTTCTTAATAAAAGGTATAATGTTCTCCAATGAACGATAAACCGGTTTTATAGCTTACAGTTAATGGTCCATAACGCCTTAAGTGTTTGATCAAAACCATTATTTCAATATCAACATTGCGCTCTTATCTGATCACTATTTTTCTTCTTTCAGTTCTGTTTCTATTTTTGCTGGATAACTTCATGAAATATTAACTGAGTAAATTGACATATATCTTGATTATAAGAGTGTTTATCGTCTATAAAGGGGGATGTATAGAATTACCATCACTCATATAATAATATGTTGTTCTCAAAAATAAACCACTGAATTAGTCAATGAAATAATATGACATATCTCTCAAAATAGAGCGTTCAAAATTTACAAAAGGGACCTTTAATTTTTGACATACTAATTTCCTTTCAATTTTATTAGGTGAAAAGGCCGAAAAAAGGTGAATTTATATAAAACTTGTATATTTTAAACTCTCTTGAGATTTTGTTTTTCCCAATAAGTAATTACCCAATAAATAGATAATCTTGATAAATTTAGTGAGAAAAACTGATCGTTTATATTTGATGGATAGATAGTAAATAGTATGTTATAAAGTGGCATTCCAATGAGCCATAAAAAAGTTCTTTTGTTGTTCAATTGAGGTGTGTGAAAGAAAAAAGTTCTTAAATCAGAGTTTGCTTGTGTGAGTACAATTCTTAAGATGTCGCACATATCTGTTATAACTTTTTAGCACTCTGAAGAGTAAATGGGCTAGTATTATTTTCCCTTACTCTTAGGTAGATTAGATTAGATTAGATTCCAACGGGGAGGGCCTCATTCCACTGCGTCCTACAATAAGAGGTCTATTGTGGATCCTCTAGGTTTATAGCTTCAGCTTCGCCCTCTTAATCACGCCTAGCAAAGCTGAGAGCGGCTCCGTCATGAAGCTCATGGCTTCGGGATTGCTTGTTACCAGTTAAAGATACCTTGTCCTCGCCAAGCCGGCACACTCACAAAGGATGTGTACCGGGGTTTCCTCTTCAGTCTTGCAGAATCGGCATAACGCGTTATCCACATGTAACAAATGGTGCATGTGCCTATTCAGCCTACAATGCCCTGTTAGTAGTCCTACTATTACCCTTATATCCCTAAGGCTATGACTCAGTAGGTCCCTGGTAAATTTAGGCAAATGTCTCTTAATAAAGAGTTTTGCATACCTCTGTCTTGGTGTTCTCTCCCACCAATGCAGACGCTGTACTTCTATCCAACCCTTGATAGAAGTTTGAATTAGGTTCCTGGACAACCCGCAGAAGGGTTCGGGGCCTACAAAGGTATCCTTCGAACCCTCCCTCGCCAAGGCATCCGCCCTCTCATTGCCCAGAAACTCCGCATGTCCCGGTACCCAGGCGAGTGTCAGCTTGTTCCGAGCACCCACCTCGGTTAGGGCAGTTAGGCTATCCCACATCAGTCTTGAGAATATTTGGTGTGAAGAAAGTGCCTTTAGGGGGTCCTGACTGTCGGAGTATATGGCCACTCTCCTATCCTGTAAACCTTGCTTTGTAATATCCCCAGCGCAGAGCTGTAACGCCACGACTTCAGCCTGAAAGACAGTGGCGTACATCTCTAGGCTGGCCTTAATCTTAACTTTAGACCTGGCCCCATACACCCCAGCTCCGACCCTAGCCTGAGTTTTGGAGCCGTCTGTATTCCAGACCGAATTACCGGACTTGGGAGGGACCACCCTCCCAGTCGCCTCTGTTCGGATAACAATTTGGAAGTTCCTCACAAAGTGATACCTAGTAACCATCCTGTCAGTAGGCATTCCAAGTAGATGGTCTGCCTTAATTTCCTCAATCAACCTCTGGTTACTGCGAATAGGAAGTATTACGATCGTGTCAAATTTTCGATATTGAGTTTTCACTGAATACAAACTGCACCAGGTATACGGCTATCGTTTTTATTTGGAACAGTTTTCCGGAAAAATGTATTTTAATTAGCGTTTTGGCAGTGCTGCCAGTGAAATTTAAATTTAAACTGCCGCTATAAGTTTTGTAATTCTACTGAGGTATTTATGTAAAATTCCTACCATCCCTTTTTGTGGCCATCGTGACTAATCCTTTGTAAACATTACAATTTTATAGACAATATGTCAATTAATTTGTATTAATTGGAATAGAGAAACTCTTGGGACTGTATCACACCAGATTTTTTTTGGCAGGATGTGTGACGTTATTTGAAATGCCATTTAATTATAATGTACCGTTGCACCATTCCACTGCATATATAATAAGAGCAATTGAACCATAAATACTATTCAGACTTTGAAAAAAATGTGGCATTTAGAACCTTAAGAGACAGTCGTCAAATGTATGACATTTTCTGTGTAGTGGGAGTCCAGGGTTTAAAATTAATAACTAAATACTATTGATAATGCACTATAATTTATATATATATATACACTTATGATTCTAAGGACTTGACTTAATTAAGAGATTAAGAGAGACGGGGAGAGAAACTAAGGGTACGTTTAACATCTGACACTTCTTTCCAGACACTTAAGTCAAGTGTCGGACAGTAAGTTGTGTACTAGTGTTTACATTGTGACAGAAATTATGTGATATTTGTAGCATGGATATGTGTACGACACTGTCAAAACTTTTGTGTCATGCAACAAATGTCTTAACAGTTTACACCTGCTACTTGTGGGCGGCCTATATATTTCTTTCATTGCAAAAAATCAGATTACTGTCATTTACAGTCGAGACGGTCATTTGATGATGAAGGCATCCAAAAAAGAAAAATTGCAGCTAGCGTAATTATTCTGGGGTTATTAGAAAAGAAGCATTCTGTGTGGATTCGAGAATGGATTTTGAGACGTGAAAAACAAAGTGCATACAATCAGTTAATGTCTCAACTTACGTTGGAGGATCCAACACAATTCACAAATTTTGTAAGAATGAAACCATCTCATTTCGAAAAGTTAGCTAGTAAAATTTGGCCTATTGTATGCAAGCAAGACACGAAATTCAGAACAGCTATAAGTGTGCGCGAAAGACTTGCAGTAAGTTTACGGTTTTTAGCGTCGGGTAAGTAGGTTCAGTTGATTGATAAAATGGCTAATTATATAAATTCTTTATTGCTTTAAATATTTTACTTTTAATATCCCATAATTCGGGTTTGTTATGATATATGTCGATTAATTCTTCGACTTCTCTTTTCACCCACTCTCATTTCTCACCCAAACTAAATGCACCAGCACTTATGTAGCTATAGTAAAAAGTAGACGGTCGGTCAACTAACACAATTTTTGTCAGGCGAGTTTGAACTTGTATGTAATAGTGTTTACACCTACGTATATAGATGTGTAGGACACATGTTACTGATACTTGAACTACACAAATATATCAGACACAAATTTCGGTATCGTTTACATTAGCGACACTTAGTGGCCGACAGAAATTTGTTGCAATAAATGTCAGATCTAAACGTACCATAAAATGAGAGACTGAGAGATTGGCAAGTGTCTGGTGTGTAGACTGGATGTTATTGTTGGCTGGTAGCACGGGTAGGTGTCCTCGCACATGAAGATGGTGATAGAATAGGGCGTCCACTGTCCTTTTTTCCTTCAATTTAGACACCTGTGGTAGGGGAAGCAGGACCCCAACCCTTGGTTGGTTTCGTTTTAAGTTACGACCTTGGCGTTCCTTGCGGATAGCAGGGATCTAATTTGACGTGTGATATGCCATCACATCTGCAAATGCAAACACTTTAATACAAAAACAAAAGTAACTATATTACAAACGTCATGTTGGTATATTAAAAAGTGAACCAGAAACAATTGAATACTGTTAATACACAATAAACGATATGTAACTGTTTATTGTAATAATTTTCCACGAAAGTGTACTAGTTGCTCCGCGGGCTTGATATTAAACTTTCTAAAGTGCTGTTTGTAAATATTGAATGCTTTTCCTGCCTCAGAATAAAGAAAATTAAATATATTGTAATATTGGTGAAGAAAATTCAATTGGAATTTGAGGAATGCATTGAAAGAGAAAAATTAAAAAATCAAATAAAACCGTAAGATTATTATTTGTTTCAACTAAAAAGCCAATATTAAATTTTCTTTGGACAAAGAGATTATTAATATAAAGCAATTACTAAAAATATTTCAGAATGTGTGTTTCACTGAAGTTCAATTAGAAAATTTGTTTGCAGTCTTTGGTAGTCGAAGCGAAGTCTCTTAGTTTTTCTTGTAGGTTTTTTGAAGCTGATTTTGTAATTTCTAGAGAAAATATTTCAAAATATACTGAGGTATATTCCGATTCATCAGAGATATTTTCCGTGATAGCCTGCTTCTTTTTGCGGTCATCGACCTGTTGCGGGCGTTCGCCCATCATCAGGATGCTTTTTGTCAAACAGTGTGATAACATAGATTTGCACATAGCAAATTCAGTTGATATCGAGAGTAATACATAATATTAATCACAATTCATGTAGAGAAAGTGACTTCAACCATATGTGCATATCACAAATCACACTGGTTGATTCTATGTGAGAGATTATATGTACGTGTACTTATATTCTTTTCTACTGTAATAACGCTCTACACACGACAGATAAAATAAATAGATATATAATTTTAATTAATAAATGTGATGACAGAATTCCAAGTTTGAAGAATATCGGTTTACAGGAAGTACCAATTTACTGTTCAGTTTTTTGCGGCTTTCTGCGAAAAAAAAACACCAATGGGTTTCATTGAACTTGAATATACTAAACCTATTATTGTTGTTTGAAACAGTTATCCTAGAAAATTTGTTTTATAGAGATCTGGGGGAGCTGGACGGTCCAACTTTCTTCACAAAAAATTTAAGACCAAAATTAACTGTGCAAACAGCAATAAGAGAATCGTGTAAGTCTTATGAGTAAGGGTCAGATTTTTACATTAACTCATACGGTTCACGACTATTACCTAGTACTAACTCCATATTATTCAAGAAATGTATTACGAATAAGATCCTTCGTTTTATTTTGGTTAATGTTATTCAGAAGACGAATTTCAAGATACACCTTATAGAAGGTACACTGAAGCATAAGGAATCTGCACGGCACTCTTAATAGAGAGTTTGAGGCAACTTACTTTTATCTCACTTACATTATTGCTAATGCTTTCCGTTTTTTCATTGCCGTGAGTTTTCTTCGCTAAGATAATACCAATAAACGCACTTTCCGGCTAAAAAAGTCCAAAAACTCCACTTATACAAAAATTGGCATTTTAGATAGTATTTGATATACGAAGATTTTTTAAAAAATATAATCATTTTTATTAAAAATTAAGTAAATTTCACTATATAAGCATGCAATTCAATAGAAGCAGTATAATTCATCTTGAAGTATTCAAATTGAAGGAGTTATTAAACACAGTAGCCCTGATCTCTTCCTGCAGGTGTACCAACTCTCACATTAATATTTCTCTATGGAAGTGGTGTTCATCCCATTTTCCTTAGAGTAACTTTCTTATTATAATATTTATCTAAAGTACTTTATTTTCATCCTGAAGCTCTTTCTTTTACGATTTTTATTATTATTATTATTTTATGTTGCCAAATTTTCGAAATTGAGTTTTCACCTGAAATAATGTCCCCTTCAGTACGAAAAAAAAAATTTTAGCGAATGGTCTGTATGTTATGCGTGTGAACAAAATATTTCAAAAACAAAAAATCGAGGTAGCTCAAACTTGGTATTCCGTTTGAATATTACTATCGCAACTGATGCCGAAGGATTTGGGCAAAATCAATCAACCGGAAGTGGACTTTACTTAATGTTTGTTTGTTTTTTTTGTTTTTTTTCCAGTTTTTCGCGATTTTCTCGAAAACAGCTCTATCGATTTTCTTTTATCTTCATATAGTATCTACATACATAATTTGAAGAAAATCGGTTGCCCGCAAGTACGACTTCAAAGAACAGGTTTTTCTTTCTTTTTTTTTTTTTTTTTGAGTTTTCTCTAAAACGGCTTCAGTTTTCTTTAAACTGGTGTACAGATTGTTACCTATTACTTTTGTTTAAAAACATTTTCCCACCCAAAAAATTGTTTTGGGTAGTTGTCCCGGAATTGGTGGCGTTAATTTTAAATTGTATAATGTAGTTGTTTTAGTGTATTTAGAGCTTTCTACTGGGCCATAATAAACAGCTGGACAAAAGTATTGCATAAAATTTCAAAATGTTGAAATTTGAAGTTACAATCTATTACTACACTTTTTTTTATGTGGATTCGTTGTGAGTGGACTCGATCCAAGAGAAATATGAGACTTAACCATTTGTTTATGTTTTTAAATGACTAATTCTCTGAACTCTTGAAAACACGATAATAATCCCAGTTCATCTCTTTCACTGCTTGTGGTAATTTCTCTCTTCTACACATTTTTGTTGAGTTCTTTCTTATCAGTTAATTTTGCTTTTTGCTTTTGTTCTTAACATGTCTCTACATGGTAATTATTCGGAAGAAATTGCAGTACATGTGGTAACATTGCATGGAGAAGGGGTTCAGTAGTCAATTATTGCTCAGAGACTAGGAATGAACAAATCTACTGTTTCAAGAACGTTAATGCGCTACAGCGAGACTGGGAGATACTCCAAAGACCTGCCACGGGCCGTCCCAGAAGTACAACTCGGACGATGAGAGATTTATTCATCTCTATCAGGTTCGTCACTAGTAATCAATTACGTCATTTGATCGCTGATGTCCGTCATGTCCATATTTCAAGTACGACAGTCAGAAGAAGGTTAAATGAAGCAAACTTGGCTTCCAGGATACCCGCTACTGGCCCTCGCCTCACCAAAGAGTCGCCAGACTGCAATATTCACGAGAACATGTCAGTTGGACAACAGAGGATTGGATACATGTTTTATTCACAGATGAGTCGAGATTCACCCTACATTCTTCAGATGGAAAGATGAGAGATTGGAGGCGTCAAGGTAAGAGATATGCAGAGGCTAACATTTCTCCAAGAGTGGCTTTTGGTGGAGGCGGTGTTATGATTTGGGGAGGCATAAGTTTTGACGGACGTACAGACTTACATATCGCGGCAAATGGGACGCTAAATGCCCGGAAGTACTTTGGAGAGGTTCTTCAGCGATATGTTGTGCCAATTTCTAAAAGAGTCGGTGATGATTTTCTATTAATGCAGGACAATGCCAGATGTCAAACTGCTCGAGTTGTCTTTGAGTTGATGTTGGGATTCGACGTTTGGTTTCTACACGGAGAGTCCAGACCTAAATCCTATAGAACAACTTTGGGACACAATTGGAAGACGGCTCAGACTTCACTTGATTGCCCCTAGCACTCTCAGGGAGCTACGTACAACAGATATTGAAAAATGGAATGAGATTTCTCAAGAGGTTATTCAAAATCTAATCTCCTCAGTGCCAAGGAGGCTTGCTACAATTATCGAGCGAGAGCTAAATACTGTTGACAAAAAAATGTAGAAGCCATAATAAATAAGAACCATTTTAATTTTGAATTTTACAGATTTTTTTTTTTTTTTAATTTTATTTTTTATTCTGTCTAATAAAACCAGGTTTTTCTTAAATTTTTGGTAATTGTTCCTTTTTTTCCTTTGGATTAGAGTTCAACAACATGAATCCATAAAAAAAAAAAAATACGAAAATATCTTTCAAATTCAAATTATAATATTTTGAAATTTTATGCAATACTTTCATCCAGCAGTTTATAATCATCACTTCACTACCTGCCAAGATTAGTGGGTTGTTACTCATCAGTCCAGTCATCACCCACCACTCGTATATTTATGGGACAGTTACGTAAAATTTGAGTTTAAAGAAAATTGGTCATTTTATATATAATTGTATTAACAGCAGCAAGAGGAAGTTGTGTCAGTGTATTAGACCAGATTTTTTTTTTTTTTTCGTATTTTCATATTTTTCGAGAATTTTAACTCTTCCTTCAGTTATTATTGTCTTATATCCGTCCTGATTTCTTTTTTTGCTAATTTTTAATTTTCTATTCTTGTGGCGACGAAAACAATCAAACTCCTTGGGAGAAATGAGGAATTGATTGTAATTTAATTGATTGTTTGTTTACGTTAAAAATTGACTCAAATTTTTTTATAGCTCTAAGTTGGGAGAGAGAGAGAGAGATGATTTTTATGTTTACAAAAAACATCAGTTTTAACCCTTAATTTTTGTATAAAATAAAAATAAAAGAAAAAACAGATATAAAATATACATAAATGATTCAAGAAATCCCCCCCCCCCCCGACTTTGTTTACATAAATGTTTTAAATGATGGGGAGAGAGGGATTGTATTATTCAAAGATAAGTTTGCGTTACATAAGTGCTTCCCTTTTTCTGTTTTATTTTTTTTATTTATTTCGTGTTTACTCTTTTCCTAAATTCATCCACTTTCTTTTTACTTCCTTTTTCCAAACAGTAACGTGTTTTCTTTCTTGTTTTTTTTTTTTTTTTATGTTTATTTATTTCAATCCTTTATCTGTAAGCTTTTTCGTGGCAGGCAGTCGTGAACTTCCTGCCCTTCTCATTTACTTACTCTCTCCTCTCTCTCTCTCTCTCTCTCCTTCAGTTTACATTCCCTGCCAGTACGGTTTTTAATTACCTTCTGAATTGATGTCATTCTCTTTGATTTCTCTTGCTTAAGATAGAAAGAGAAAACAGAAAAAACAAAAATAAGCTAGCTATGGATAGAGAAAGTAAGAGGGGGAAAATAAAAGCCAAGTTGGGAATTAAATATTAGATTAACATCTTTATTAACTCAATCATAATAAACTTTTATGTCCTTTTTCATTTTTTTTCTCTTTCTTCTTTTTTTAATCTTCTATCTTTTCTTCCAGTTTTTCGATTAAGAAGAAATATATCATTTTTTTTTTTTTTTTTAAAGGGGCGGGCGTTGGTGTTGTGGTGATGAGTATGGACTTGTAACTTGCTTGCAGATCCCCAGTTCGAGTCCCGCGTATAACTGCTAAATTTTATATTCGTAAAAAAATGTTAATAGTAAAGTACGTGCTTCCGCCCCCGTCCACGACACCTAATTTGGTAGTTGGACGTTAAGCCCGCCTGAAAAAATAGCCATTACTTTACTTTACTTTACTTGATATCACTTTTTATTCCTATCTAAAGTTCTTCTTTTAGTTTTTTTCTATAAAGTTTCTGCTTTCTCTTATTCCTAGTAAGAAAGAGTATTGCGATCGTGTCAAATTTTCGAAATTGAGTTTTCACCGGAAATAACGTGTTTTATGAGGTCTCCTGAGTACGAAAAAAATGTTTTTAGCGAATGATCTGTGTGTGTGTGTGTGTGTGTGTGTGTGTGTGTGTGTGTGTGTGTGAGAGAGAGAGAGAGAGTGAGTGAGAGAGTGTGTGTCAAACTCGCGACATTTCAAGAAAATTATTAAAATATCTTCTAATTAGACTAATGAAGTAATATTTTTACAAGATACAATTTTTTCTCTTTCAATTTCCACAACATGTTAGAAACATTATTTTTTAGAAAAGAAATCATCTTGGCCGTGGGCGAATTACAAAGCTTTCGCAGGCTGCCAGTTTTCAGTGTACCTATCAACACAGTAGATGGAATAATATATAGATATAATATATAATAACTTATATAGCATGGCCTACATTTTGTCCCATCCACAATAAACACATTTGTAATAAACTGCTTGAGATATTAAGCTAGAAAACATTTAACTAGGAAATTTGTAAGGATTGTTTAGTAAATTTACTTGGCATTTTCAAAACTTAAAAAAAGAAAATCTGGTGTGAAACATTCATACGTCCGGGGCATGTTGGCATTGAAGCGCATGAGATGGCCGACGCCCTGGCCAAGTTAGGCGCTAGGACCCTAGGGCCGGAACCTTTTTGTGTGGTCAGCAACCAGTTACAGTTGGAGGAATTTAGGAAGGAAGGAGGAGACGAGGAGATTTCAACTCTGATACTCCCTCCCCGGTTTGCGGCGGGCTAAAATCTGCTTGGGAAATTATAACCAACGGGGATCGGGGGGCCTGCATCGGATTGAGCAAGAACAAGCTCCGCGTTCATACGGGTTTCCTCACGGGGCATTGCGACTTAGAGAGTGAAGCTGGGTTTGGAAAGTGACAGCTCATGCAGATACTGTGGGGAGCTGTAGTAAACTCCAGTATATCTCCCAACAGACTGCGAGGCTGTTACTCAGAGAAGATTCAAGATCCTGGGTAGCTATCAGGTGGAGGAGGGGATATATCCTCTCTAGAGCCCAGGGTATTGGGATTCTTCAGGGATCTCAACCTGTTGGAGGTTTTGTAGAACGGATGTTCAGAGAAGGAATCTGTTTGGGTCCTGCGGCACCCAGGGGGGATTGCACAATAGATCGAAAAGGGTCGCGGTGCATTGGCCCGCCCTAAAAAAAAAACAAAAAAAAAAACTCTCTTCACGAACTTGATACTCTTTTACTCTGTCGGTGGATGAAAATAGGAACCGGTCAGGAATTACAGAAATATGCATGCTACGACGGATAAAATACCAGATATTTAATTCTAATTAATATTATTTAGATGATAGAATTGTTATGATAAATTAAAATATCACATTAGCGGTAAACCTAACCCCCTCCCTCTCTCAAAAACGTCACAAATGAATTTTTTTTTAGAGAAATGTTTCAATAAAAGTTATAGCTCTTTGTATATGTTGGTTAATACAAGTTTAAAGAAATTCGTTAGAGACTTTGGGGAGGGGGGGTCGCAAAAACTGAAAACTTCATTGAGTAAAATGGTACTTCCGGTTGTGAAGAATTTTTGACAGATAAGTTCCTGTCGGATACGAGCCCGATGAGATCGGAATATCAAGTTTGAACTTCCTGTAATTTTTCGTTTTTTATCAATGCTGTTCACATACGCCCACACACACTCCGAAAATCACTTTTTCTGGACTCAGGTGACCTTCTAAACGTGTATTTCTGGTGACCACTCAATAACGAAAATTTGACACGATTACAATACTTCTTGCTGCAGTTAGAGAAAGTGATAATTCCTTAGAAGTATAAAAAAAAAAAAGTTTTGATTTTATTTGGATTTAGTACTGCTGTTTTTATATAGCCTGAACAATAGATAAATATATGAATAATGTAAGTTCCAGGCTAGAGTATATAGCTCTAAACAATGGCTGTTACATAGTCTCTACTCTATGTTTTCATAGATTAAATATTTATAAAGATTGAATACATATTTACTAAGCGCTGTCTGCATTGCTCTGCTATTTTTTTTTATTTTTTTTATTCTTTTCTTGAAAATTTCCAAACAAATGGAAAATACTTTTATATTATGTTTTCCCTCCAATTTCTTTTTTATTTGTGTGTGTGTTGTTTTTAACAAAAGATCCATTGTGTATTCTTGATTCAATATTAATAGTATAAATAAGGAGATCGGCTTTAATATTAAAAGATTTGTATATCTATTGTAATGGGTGTTAAATTCCCTTTCGGTAGTGCATTTTCCAACAGTTTTCAATAATTAAAATTATTAGATTGCTTTTCTAAAATTTAATCAATATATAGTGTAACATACATGATATATTAATGACACAGAACTTAGGCTTTTTCCTTCACGGGTTTTTCCTTTTTCACTTTTATTCAATTGAATGAATGAATAAGTTTATTAAAAAAAAAACTCATCTGCAAATTTATACATTAGTAAACAAAACAACTTAAATAGACATGTGTAACGGCAAGAGAGAGAGAGCACAAGCCCAACCGAGAGAAAACAGACTCTCTCACTGGCTTATATACAGGTTCTCCCCACTCTAGCTGCTTAAGTCAGAGAGTACCAAAGAGAGTCTGTTTTTTCTCGGTCGGACTTGTGCTCTCTCTCTCTCTCTTGCCGTTACACATGGAATCACTTTTATTCAATTATTCCCTGTTATGTAAATATATCAAGTGTTATGTCCAATTTCTCTCATAACTTTATTACTTTCTCTTACTGCTAGTAACAGGAAGTAATGTAATCCTATCAAATTTTCTATATAGAGTTTTCATCGGAAATTTACGTTTTTAGGTCCTCTGTGTCCAAAAAAGTGGTTTTTAGAAAATGATCTCTCTGTGTGTGAATAGCTTATCTCAAAACCGACAAACTGTAGAAAATTCACACATTGATATTATATTCAGGTATGGATCCGTATCCGATAGCAAGTTATCTGTAAAAATTCCTCAATCGGAAGCACCACTTTACTGAATGTTTTTTTTTCTTCACCTTTTTGCGTTTTTCTCGAAAATGACTTCGATTTTTTTTTTTAAATTTGGAATATCATTAACTTTTTTCTGAAACGTTTCTCATTTGGGAAAATTCATTAAAGTTGGCTTTTGCGGAAGAGCGGGGGTAATGTTTTCTTATAAAGTGTCATTTCAATTTATAATACGATTCTATTATCTAAATAATATTAACTAGAATTAAATATGTTGCCAAAGTTCTGAGTTTGAAGAAAAGTCGGTTGATCAGAAGTGGGTTTTTACTGAACCTTTTTTTGCGTTTTTCTCCCATAAAAACACCGACAGATTTCTTTAAATTTCATATACTAACCGTGAATACCGGGGACCTATAAAGTTTTGTTTGAAACTTTTCTTCCGAGAATTTTCTTTTTAAAAAAGTTTAGTGGGAGTGGGGGAAGTTATGCTTTCCTCGAAAAAAGTCATTTTATTAAGTTTAGATTCTCCAATATTGATAAAAAAAATTGAAGACAAGCAAACATTTGGTGAGAATTATGTGAAAATATCGGGTGAGTGTTTCACAACAGATTTTTTTATTTTATTCTTCTTATAATTAAAGTGTAGATTTTTTAAATTGAGGTTTCGCTTTGGTATTTGGAGGAAACGCTAAGAGCTCAAATTCCATGAAGGGTTCAATGGTATTGACCTAAACACGTGGTATTGAAGCTAAACTTGATTAATAGCCGACTGTAGTTACGACAGACAGTCGAACATGACAAGTTTCCCATCAATAATCGCCCTATTATAGTCCTTGTGTTGTTTGGTACTCTTATGTTATACACAGGTTTTAAATCTTTAGGCTTAAACACTTTCTCATTATGAGAAATGCCTTCTTTATTACTCTTGGTCCTTGATCTAGAATATTCTTAAGATATGCTACTCCAGCACATTTTGACGCTAGTGTACAGTATCATATCGCTTGGCCTGGATTATTGTAGTGTTTCATTGATCAAAAACAAAATGATTTGACTGATTCAAGCTGAGATCAATTGTAAGATATGAAAGGGAAATTCTGGTCAACAAATCGCTACATAGAGACCTGCGTTGGTTTGGAGGTGGTCATTGTCCTTGACTTTCTGTTGGTTCATTTGTTTCTTCTTTATGACGATTTAAATAAAGCATCTTCTCTCTTATTTCACCACATTGGTATGATGATCAACAAACTTCCTTTAGGTGCCATAGCTATTATTTTTCCTGGGATCCACTCAACGTTTTTCTTGAGAAAAAACTAAAAGAGCGGATAGCAATTTTTAAAAGAAAATTTTGGTGTGGCTTTTATTTGAAGTCCTTCATGAAGGCCCATTTTCTCCCTCTATTAAACCCGATCTACCCAGCCCTGCTCTTCGAGGCTTCCTCCATATCGCTCTTCGTCGTACGATTTTCCTTCTCCTCGGCGGAGTCTTCGGCCATCTTTCTTCACCTAATCTTTTCATATCTTCTCTCTCTCAATTTCTTCATCTCTTCACATCTTAACTCTCAGTCTTTTCATATCAAAACTTTTCTTTCAATTCTTGCCGTCAGTGGATTCATTTTTAGACACTTCTGCTGCTCTTGATCTTCCAAATCCATTGCTGCAACGTACTATTCAGATATCTGGTATTTTATCCGTCATAGCATGCATATTTATAATGTTCCTAACCGTTTTCGGATTTTCATCCATCGTCAGAGCAAATTCATCAAGTTCGTGTGAGAGTTACTTCAACGTAATGTTCATTTCAACTTAATTTGCTTTGATGATGGATGAAAGTTCGAAACCGGTCAGGAACACCATAAATATGCATGCTACGACGGGTAAAATACCAGATGTTGTCCAGCATTGCGGACTCATCAACTTATTCTACTATCCAGACGTTTGCCTATGGTTTTAATACACACGCATTCACTAAAAACATTTTTTTTCGTCTTCAGAGGACGTCAAAACATGTATTTTGGGGGAAATTGAATTTCGAAATTTTGACAATATCGCAATACTCTCTTTTATCTAGGAGAGTAGGAGAAAATAAAAAAGAAGAATTAAGTGAGTAGTACGATAAAAGTTTCAGATTTTGTCCAGCCCGGCCGGGTCCATCCAGAAAAATCAACATTAGACATTGGCTTATAGACGCCAATATTGTTACGTTATTAATAGTTTATTGCAGTTTAAGCACAAAGCTATTATTTTAATGAAATGCCCAATAATAATATTATATTTTGATTGCAATTTCTCATGTTGCAATTTTGTTAAAAAAAAAAACAAAAAAATAAAGAAGATAAAAATTTGTGATAAAGGAATACTTATCTCCTCGCTAAAATAGAAACATTATCTTAGCGATTGCAATGAAAATTGTTTATTAAGTATTAAAGGTGTTGTGTAGACAAACACATATATTTATACAAACAGTGAGAGAGTGGAGTGGATGTTAGAGAAAAGAAGGGAGAGATATATCTGTGTAAACATATGTTAGCGTCATACTCATCCACATCTGTCTCCTTCTCTCTGCACAAAGATAATAGTACCGTGTTTGTTGATGAAAGATTGTTTCTCTTATTTCTTTCTTTGCTATTTCCATCCATCTTCATCACTGTCTTCATCATTTAACTGGTTATTTATTGTAACAACAAATACTTATTTGGATATTTTGTTTGTCTAAACAGTTGCTTGTTAAATCTGGTGTGAAACACTCACAAGACTGTCTCTCACTCCAATTTACATAGCTACTAGGTCTGTAGATTTTCGAACTAATCTTTCAATGTGGGGAATGCGCAACATATATTACAAAATGAAGGACAATAGGGAATTAGGAAAATTATTAAATTTTTTATTATTTAATTTGCCGTACATACTAGTGAGACAGAAGAAAATTGATAAACTATGTAACGCTTCTACTTTCCATAGTTTATTTGTTTAATTGCATTATTAATTAGTTCGAATCCTTTTTTAATTTCTCTTACCCCTAGTAAGAGGAAGTATTGTAATTGGGTCAAATTTTCGATATCGAGTTTTCACCGGAAATATCTGTTTTGAGGTCCCCTGAGTCCAAAAAAGTGGTTTTTAGCAAAAGTGTGTGTGTGTGCGCGCGCGCGCGTCTGTGTGTGTGTGTGTGTGTGTGTGTGTGTGTGTGTGTGTGTCTGTATGGGAACAGCACAGCTCAAATACGAAAAATCGTAAAAAGTTCAAACTTGATATTCCGTTTAGGTATCACCATGGGATCTGACAGTACGTTATCTGTCAAAATTCCACAACCGGAAGTACCACTTTACTAGTTGGTTTTTTCATGTTTTTGCGATTTTCTCAAAAACGGCTCCGACGATTTTCTTCTAACTTGGTACATTAACTACACATACAAAGATCTACATTTTTTATTTAAAACATTTCTCTGGGAAAATTCATTTAAGGGCACTTTTGGGGGAGCAGTGGAGTTAGCTTTTCATGTAAAGTGCTATTTCAGTTTATTGGACAATTCGCTCATCTAAATAATGTTAATTAGAATTAAATATATTGTTGAAATTCCAAGTTTGAAATAAACCGGAATTGCGTTAACTTTACCACTTAATGGTTTTTTCACTTTTTCGCGATTTTCTGAAAAATGACTCCGATGATTTTCTTGAAACTTCTTATATAAACTACGCATACAAAGATCTACAACTTTTATTTAAAACATTTCTCTAGGAACATTCATTTAAGGGCACTTTTAGGGAAGGGGTGGGGTTATGTTTTTCTTTAAAGTGCTATCATAGTTGATATAATTCCATCATCCAACTAAAATTAATTAGAAATAAATAGATGGCCAAAATTCTGAGTTTCAAGAAAATTAGTAAACTGGAAGTGCGCTTCTACTGAACAGGTTTTTTCAGTTTTCGGCGAATTTCGTTAAATTTGTTAAACAAACTATAACATTTGTCACTTATAATTTTGAGAACAGGAGTAAGAGAAAGTTGTGTGAGTGTTTCATACCAGATTATTTTTTTGTTGTTGTTGCGAGAAACTAGATTTTGATTGAATTAGCTCTTGCCCAGATTTCCGTCTTTAAATAGTGTGTAAACTGAATTTGCTCAGTGCAAATCTGTGAAATCAATACTGTTTTGACAAAATATCCTGATGATTGGTGAACTCCCGAAATCGGTCTATGACCACAAAAAGAAATAGGCTATCACGAAAAATATTTCCGATGCTTTGCAGCTCAGCGGAACCAAGCACAAACAACTCATCAATACTTTGTGGACTGCTCTACATACATTAAAATAAAATAAACACTATGTTCAAGCACTAAAAATAATTCAACAGATAAAATTAATGTATTAATTAAAAATTATGTATATAATAAAAGTCACACAAGAATGAATAGAAGTGGTTTTTTTATAACATAGAATGGTTTAAATTTGCAAATGTTAATTGCTTTACCAATGAATGACTCAACAAATGTTAGATGTAAATAGCAAGATAACTTATAGTACTTCTAACGGTTTTAACGGTTTTGGGCAGTGTTGCGGCAAATGGAAAAAAAAAGGAATTAAAAGAAAAAATTATCGTACTATTGTTTGAAATATTTTCAAATTAATACATTTTTTACTAGACCCCCTAAATTAGTTAATGAAATAAATTTTTATAAAATCTGTTCTATTGCGCATAAAGTGGAATTTCCGGTTGAGTAATTTTGAGTAATTACTTTAATACATCCTGTCGGATGTCTTTGTGATACCCAAACGGAATGTCAAGTTTGAACTTTCTGTAATTTTCGATTTTGAATTCTGCCGTCCACACCTTCACAGACCATTTTTTAAAAACCACTTTTCGAACTCAGGGGACCTGAAACGTGTATCTAAAGCATTAGGAGAAAGTAAAACGTAAAATTAGTTTCAAATAAGAGAAAACAACAAAAGTGATAGCTCTCCGTATTCATAGTTAGTACTAATTAATATTATTTAGATGATAGAATTGTATTATAAACTAAAATTAAAAAACAAAACTATTCAATACAAACGTACTTCCGTTCAACTGATTATCTTTAAACCTCGAATTTTGTCAACATATTTAATTCTAATTAATATTATCCAGATGATAGAATAGCACAGTAAACTAATATAAATACATAAAAGTAAGAACAGAAAGTAATAATAGCAATTTCTGAGGATAACATCCCCCCTCCTCGAAAAGCCACCATAAATGAATTTTCTCGGAGAAATGTTTCGAATAAAAGTTGTAATTCTTTGATTGTGTAGTTGATACAGTAAGTTTAAGAAAATATTGGTACACTAAGGTTGCTGTGGTGGTTGGTTTTGCAGAGCTGGAAAGCATCAGAGACATTTTCCGTGGTAGCCTGCTTCATTTTGTGGCCATCGACTGGTTTCAGGCGTTCGCCCAGCTTCAGAATGCGTTTGTCAGACAGTGTGATAACACAGACTTGCACAGAGCCAATTCAGTTTATACACTCAATTTGTATAAATGGAATTTGCTCTGTGCAAGCCTGTATTATCAGACTGTCTGACAAACCGGTCGATGACCACAAAATGAAGCAGGGCTACCACGGAAAATGTCTCTCTGATACTGTTCGGTATTTATCTAAATTTAAATTTGCCGCCGTAAAAAATTTAATAACTAAATATAAATTGATAACTCTATAGGCTGTGTCCTAATTGGAGAGTGGGGGTAGTCCCTTTGTTGGCCCTTCCAGTTAGTCACAAGTTAACACTCAGACAAGAAAGGTGTATGTGTGTAATACGTAATTTCATTTGTCTACTCAATTTAGACTTCCGCTTCCCCTTTTGTGAAAACCCAGGTGTTATCACTTCTGGTTTTCCTCGGGGTCAGTATTGATAAGTTGATTTCTTGTCGAGTGAGTGTCTCCGGATTCTCCCGGCCTGTTAAGGTTGATTGTCTAAGCACGTGGTCTACTTCCGGTTGCTTCTCCGGCCTTACAGCTTTCCTGGAGCCCGTTTAAATACTTCATCTATTTTCATCAGCCGTACTGTGTGGACAACGACGCTGGAATTGCAGGCATATGGTTCTTTTTGTTTCCTTTCCTGTCTCCTATTTCCTTGAATTTCCCATATGGGCTGAAGGACTTCAGTCGGACCACACTAATTTTAAAGGTGTCTGCGTTTAAAGGTAAGCGCCACTCCTTTTGGCTTGTTGAATTTAATAAATCCTTTTTGCTATTCATTTGGCATTTATTTAATATTCATTTGTTCATGTTATATGAGCCCATTGGCTCACTCTTTAATCTTTCTATACAGTCCACTTACTATTTTCTGTAACTTAATATTCACATAATATTTTCTTTTAAATTTTACTTTATTTCATCTATTTTTATTTGACAGAACTCACCTTTTAATTTTCGTTTATTATTCATTTTATTACCT
>JAAEAF010010176.1:0-27502 GCA_011037195.1 Triatoma infestans
AAAAACGCAAAAAAAAAAAAACTAGTAAAGTGGTATAATTCCGGTTGAGGAATTTTGACAGATAACGTACTGTCAGATCTCATGTGATACCTAAACGGAATATCAAATTTCAACTTTCTACGGTTTCTCGTTTTTGAATAATTATGATACACTTACACGACCTTTTGCTAAAAACCACTTTTTTGGATTCAGCGGACCTCAAAACGGATATTTCAGGTGAAAACTCGATATCGAAAATTTGACACGATTACAATACTTCTCCTTACTAGGAGTAATAGAAAGTAAAAAATGTTTCAAATAGAAGTGAAAGGCCTAATTTATCTGTGCCGTTATCGTTTCCATGTTTAATGGAAATCGTTATAATAGTTTTCGAGAAAAATTCAAAAGACTGTGTTCTTTAAAATCTCTGTACTTCAAGTTAACAATTTTCTTCATCTTAGGAATTCTGTTAATGCTTCTCAATTAATTGTCGTATATTAATGTAGGTAATATATAATATATTTTTATGGCTGCCAGCCCAACTAAAATTTGTGAACATTGCAGTTTTTAAGGAAAATTTTGTCAGTTAACTCGTATTGCTCAATATAAGAGTGTCACGTGAATTAGGGAATCAATGATATACCTAAACCTGATATTTTTATTGCGCCATCCTTTTCTGATGATAAACATATTCTCGAAACAGATTCAGAAGAGGACAAATTGTGATAGGCGTGAATCCTTTAGGTAATTAACGCTTACCAAAGTGAATCGGATCATTAGATTCGTTTTATAAATCTCTAAATCCTCATTGCAGAAATAAAGGAATATTTCAGTATTGATTATAAATCTGAAATAAACCAATCGTAATTTAAAATTAGTAATGTTTAATAGAGATAGATTTTATTTTACTTTTTTTTTTCACTATTTGATTACAAAAGATCCGTTATTTCAATATACAAGTGACGAATATTAAAAAAGTATATACTGGAATTTAAAGAATGCCTTCTAAACCAATGCCAACTATATAATATAAAGTAAATAGTAGTGGGTTGGTTACAGTGGTGGCAAAACATTGATAATTCCGCGCTCTTTCCCCTATTACAGTTATTAGGGGGGGGCGCCCCCTAGAAGAAATTTTATGTGGCCAGGCCGGTATCGTATTCTTTGTGGTTTTCTATTCAAAGTCTTTTGTATTTACAGTTAGATTGTTACTAAAACATAATGATAGCATGTCCTCTATTAGTGTTCCCGGCTCTAACTATAGTTAATGAATAGTTTAGACGTTACACAGCCCCTTTCCCTAACTCTATTATCTCTCTCTCTCTAACACATACACACACACATCTCTTATCTAATACGTAACTATTACCAAATATTCTTTTAAATGTAAATATATTTACAAAATAGATTTAAAGTTTTTTATTTACAATTTCTTCTAAAGGTTTACAGTTTCTTCATATTAATCTTTCAGTTTGTGGTTATAAAAGCAATCAATTTCGTTTTCATTTTGCGATTTATTGAGTAAAGAGAAAAGAGATTAGTGACGGTGTAGAGTGACCGAGTGAAGAGTAATGATTGTTGGTTATGTGATGAACGTAGCGTTGACTGATGTGAGGCAAATTGCCATTTATGTGCTTGACATAACAGTTTCAATGCCAGCTGTTAGGCGGATGGTTCAAGAATGGATGGTAGGTCTGGGAGCTGCGGTCTGTTTTGAGACAGAAAAGATCATTTGGCCAGTACTCTCTTGGTGAATGGACCACAGTCTTCCAGACAGAGGTCTATACTATTCTTTGTTGTATCTTGGATGAGAGGGTACGTAACCACTAACTTAAAAGGTGTTTGTATCTGCTCGGACAGCCTAGCTGCGCTGAAGGTACTCAGTTCGTGTGACTTCACTTCCAGATTGGTGTTAGAATGTTCTAAAAGACAAGAAGAGCTTTCTGCACTGAAGGATGTGCTTCTTGTCTGGGTACCAGGTCAGAAGGGAATTTTTTGGGAATGAGGAGGTGGATGTTTTGCCAAATTAGGAGCCCCTCTTTTTTTCATTCGTCCCGAGCCTGCTATTAGCATGTCATCTGGCACATATCTGTCAGGCTTTCAGTCATGAACACTTAACAGCATTCATCCTTATGGATGAGCACAGTGGCTATCGGCAGTCCAAAATGCTCATCGAGGGTTCAGACAGGTTATTAGTGAGACATTGCTGTGTCTTTCTCTGATGCATAGACATACTCTTTTCTGCCAATTGTACTTTACGGCCAAAGAAATATGCATCTCTAATGGTGGAGGCCAGTTCGAGCAAGATCTGTAATTAATGAGAAATAAAATTTACAGGACAACCTGTATACATGTATGTATGTATGTTTATGCATCCGAAATATAATGTAAAAGTTGTATTTTTTTATGCACAGATTTTCTTCAAACCCGAAATATTGGCAACACATTAAATTCTTACTAAGATTTCTTAAAGTCAACAGAATTGTATAACATACTGAAATAAAACAAAGCCTAATCTATCCCTTCCCAGAGCACGCCTTACCCCGGGGAAAAATGTTTCAGATAATAGAATTTGTAACTCTTTTTTGTGATCAGTTGATGATATCAAGTTTAAAGAAAATCGTTGGCATCATTTTCAAGAAAAATGAATTGAATAAACTTGAAAAAATCTATTAAGTAAAGTAGCACATTCGGTTGAAGGATTTTGTCCGAAATCTTTGGGTTAGAGGCTGCCGTAGTACCTAAACGGAATATTAAGTTTAAGACTCCTTTGATTTTTTTTTCCTTATTTTTAAAAGATATTTTGTTCACACACACACACACGCACACACAGAGAGTGAGAGAGAGAGACTATTAGTAAAAACATTTCTTTCGTTCTTAAGGGACTTCAAAACATATATTACCATCGAAAACTTAATTTCGAAGATTTGACTTGATCACAATAGTTCCTCTTATAGTGAATAAGGGAAAGTGAAAATACTTCTCAATTAATATAATACTTATAGTTCGCCAAAATTCTTTATTAATTATTAAAAATAAGTAATAATAATAATAATAATAATGTTTATTTCAAATTAAGTACAGATTACCTACATATAAAACAGAAAAAAAAAAAACATTTTATGCTTTGGACGAAAGTCCGTCAGCAAGAGTTGCTGTACATATTAATAATAATATAAAGAAAGAAAACAAAACCAAACAAAGATAAAATATGAAAACTGGAAATAATATAATATATATGCAAACTAAAATTCGCTTGTTTTACAATAATCTATATATAGTGATATTTAAAGGATTTAAATTCTGTGATTAATTGCTTTCTATACCATAAAGAATTATGTAAATATTTACAAAGATGATCCCAGATTTGGCCATTCAAGTAACTACAAAGTTCATCTTCGGAAAGTGTGGGTTTCTTAAAATATTTGATACGGTAAGGTTTAAGAATGGGACAAATGGCAATTAAGTTTTTTACATCTTCTTCCTGTTTAAAATTACACAATGAGCACAGTTGACATAAATCTGGTTTAAAGGGCTTATAATTTAAATTTAATAGTTCACATCTCGCTTTTATGTATGAGCTGTATATCTTTTATAGATTTAAGATGGAAATTGTTAATATTGTAATTTAATTTAGGGTAAAGTTTATGATAGTTACCACTTCTTGCTTTCAATTCAGCTTCATGTATTTCATTTTATTTAATATTACATATTAATTTATTTATATCAGATTTCCATTCTGTTAATTCTTCTTTATGGTTACCAACGTTAATACTGAATCTTTCGCATAATAAATTCCATTCTTTAAACCAACTTACGTTCTTATTTACAATTTCATCTGCAGTTATTTTAGATAATCTATAATCCGGCAATTTTGATATCTTTAAAACATAATTAAAATGGACTTGCAATGTATACAGAAACATACTATTTAGACCCATTTTCTAACATTAACCCATTGTAATTAGCAAAAAAACCCATTGTAGACTTAGCTGGAAATGTCATGTACAAACCTTGAGTAACCAGTTATCACAAACCATTTTCTTATTGAGAAAACTGCGTGAAGAGGTTCCAATAGAGGTTATAAAGACTGCCTATTATGGTCTATTCCATTCTAGAATGGCATATGGCATTGAACTATGGGGAGGTACCGCCGATGCTTATGTTATTTTCAGACTTCAAAAGAAAGCTATTAGAGCAATAATGAAGAAAAATGCTCGAGAAAGCTGTAGGCCTTTCTTTCGAGAGTTACGTATAATGACATTACCCTCGGTTTTCATTTTCAAACATTCACTAAAAAAGAAAAAAGACATGTTATTAGATGTTAGAGGTGATAAACATACTCATAATTTACGTAATAAAGAGGACTTATGCGTACCTTATAAGAGACTTGTGATGTCTGACTTCCATTCCAGTGTTATATCGGTGAAAATATTTAACAAAATTCCTTCAAGAATTAGACAGTTAAGTGAGAAACACTTCAAGCAATCGGTTAGCGAATTTTTAATAAAAAATTGCTTTTATGATATTAAAGATTTCTTGAACACAAAGTGGAGTGATGAACAATTTCATGTGATGTGAAGTGGACTGAATGTATTAAGTTTGTTTTTATGATAATTAGTGTAAAGTTCATTTTATTCTTGTTATTGGAATTTGTTGACATTATATTGACGAGCCTTTTATATTATAAAATGTATCCAGGCAAATAAATAAATAAATAAATTAGAATATAATTTGGGCTATTCTGAGGTAAACAAAATAGTTTTTTAACAAAAAATCTTTGTAATTTTTCTACATGGTCATACATTTTAAATCCCCATATTTGAGCTGCATAACACATTACAGTTCTTGAAGCACTATAGAAAATTTTAAATTTTGAATTTAAAGGCACATTTTTATTTATTAATACATTTTTTCCAAGTAGAATTAATTGCAAATTTGGCTTTTGTTAATCTTTCCTTTAGGTGGATATCGAAATTTAAAGTGGGGGTCAAAGTCAAGCGACGTATTTATATTTCGTTACTATTTCTAATTCATTCCCTTCATAAAACCATTTTTTTTTAAATGCCTACCACGTTTCTTTGTGCAAACCATAATTTTAGATTTTTCTAAATTAACTTTTAAACCCCAAGTATTACAGTAGCTACTAAGTGCATTTATCATATTTTGCATAATATTTGGTTTATCAGCGATAAGCACAATATCATCAGCATACATTAATACTCGGATATTCATATTACATATATTTATTCCTCCTTGTATTTCATTTACTAAATCATTTATATACACAGAGAATAATACCGGAGATAACAAACATCCTTGCTTACCAGCTGCTTGCTTTAAAAAAATAAGTATATAATATATTTTATAGACGCATAATTAGGTTAATGATATTAGTGGTATTGGTCGTAAAAGTGTTATTTTATGGAAACTTATATTTATTTAATTGAAAAAAAAAAATTATTATTATTATTATTTTTATTGAAAGTAATAAATATTTCTAATAATAAATTGATGGTATTTAGAAATCGTGTTAGTGAAAGTTATAGTATCCAAAATTAGAACACTTAAAACCGGGGGAAATACCTAGTAAAATTAGGAAAATAAGACATGTTTACTAAAAATGGTCAATCAACAAAAGAATTATTTTATAAAATTAAAATTATGAAATAATAATTTGTTATTGAAATTTTCTAAGGCAGCCTAAAGCAATTTTAATATGTCTCAGGAGAGTGATAACAATGTTAATAATATTTTGTATTTATATTTTATTATAGTTCTAATTTCTGAGAGCGAAATTTATCAATTATCAGAGATATTTTCTATGATAGCCAGCTTCTTTTTGTGGTTATCGACCGGTTTTGGGCGTTCACCAATCATCAGGATGCTTTTTGTCAGACAATGTGATAACATAGACTTGCACAAAGCAAATTTATTTTGATACAAACAGAGTATACAAGTCTATGTTATCACACTGTTTTGACAAAAGCATCCTGATGATGGACGAATGCTTTTGAAACTGGTCGATACCCACAAAAAGTAGCTGGCTATCACGGAAAATGTCTATGATGCTTTCTAACTCTGCGAAACTAATCACAACAATTTATCAATTAATTTTGTGAGGATTGCAGGAAGGGCAAGTTATGTAATGTTAAGCAAAATTCATATCACAAGGCATAGTATCTATATGAAGAATTCCTCCTACAATTATTTTGATATAATTTTCATGTCCTTTTTGGCAAAAATTTATAATAACAATAGACAGTACTATTTCATATTTCGAATTTTTATTAAGAATTTTTTAATTTCATTAAACAAAATAATAACGAATAAAGTATATGGCGAATAAAGTAAAGCCTAATTTTTCAGACGGGCTTAACATCCAACTACCGCTTCGTGGACGGGGGCTTGGAAGTCCCTACTTTACTATTAACATTTTTTTTAAACCAATATAAAATTTAGCAGTTATACGCGGGACTCGAACTGGGGATCTCCCACTTACAAGTCAATGCTCATAATCACAATTTTTACAGCAACCAAAGAGAAGCTCAGCAAAGAGAAGAGAAACAGAACCCAAAAGCATTCTCTCGGACTGGAGTGGGAGAATATAGCGACGGACAGTCCATAAATACAGTTGAATTCAATCCAATACATCCAATCGCTACGTGTCATTTTCATACCACTCTACCTTAAAAATTTCTCTATTGTAAAGTCCAGGCAGTCTGTGTCTATTTATTAATATATTTGTTAACCAGTGTTTACCAAGTCTTCTTCTTATATCATCTATCAGACCTAAATTCTCTCCACCTAACACATCCATTATACACTAAACCAAAGTACAAGACTGTCTTGGACTATTCTGCTATCGCTCTGTTTATATGAATCGGACTCTCCCTTTCTAGTCTTGGCATAGGTGGGGAGTGACTAACTTTTAATTCATTTAAAGTGTGCTTCAGAGACATTTTCCGTGGCACTTAGACACCTAACGAACAGACTTAAATACACACCCCTCACACCCGCGAACCACACACAAGAATTGCAGACAATCTACAAAATAGCTGAAAACAATGGGTACAATACAAACATCGTTAATAAACTCCTCAAAAACGAACCACACCGCCGAAATAGGACTGACAAAAAACAGCAGACAAATTCGCCACATTCACATATATTGGAAGCCACACGTACAAACTCACAAATTTTTTCAAAAAACTGGGCATTAAGACATCCTTCCGGACAAACAACAAATTAGGCAAAAAACTCCGCACTCGTACCGAGTTCACTGACGTGTATGACAGCAGTGGGGTCTACGAGTTGAAGTGCCCGGACTGTGACAACATTTACGTGGGGCAGACCGGCAGAAAAATCAAAGAACGATTTACCGAACACATCAGATCATACAAATACAACAAAGTTGACTCAAATTACGCCAATCACCTAAAAACTAACAAACACAAACCCGATGACATAACGACCACGATGAAACTAATACACTCTGGCCACAAAGGACGACGACTTGACATAGTAGAACAACTCGAAATATATAAACGAAAAACACAAAACTTAATAAATGAACAGACAAAATTTGCTAGTGAACCATTATTCAGAACACTCTTCCCACAATAGCAACAGAAACACAATTACACACGCAACAAATAGTTCTTAAATAGATTTTAAGGTTAGGTTTAGTTTTAAATCTACTATGTACATATAACTTTACTAGTTTAGATATATATATATTTAAAAAAAAAAAAAAAAGGTGCGTATTTGGATGATGTATGTGAGTGATGATGTGACATGGTTTGTGGGGTTTGTGGGATGCATAATAAAAAACTTAATTATATAAGAAAACATAATTAGGTATACATGCTTGCGAGCATGTGAGGGTTGCGTGAAAAAGAGAAAGAATGACTGGAATTTCTTAATTCTTTGGAACTGGAAAACTTAACTTAATTATATAAAAAATCGTTCAGTTTTAAACGAATGAATGAATTTTAAAATGTTAGTTTAATCGTTGTTTAATTTTATTTAGATTTATTTTGTGTATCTTATTTTTTATTTTTTGTATATTCTTAATATTTTGGTTAGTTAATTGTGAAAGTAAGTCTCCCTCCAACAACAGAGTTTAAAGATTAGCCCCCCGCGTCCACTGTAAGAAAAGAATTTGCCCTTTAACAACCCAAACACGTGTTTTCCCACCCATCTGGCCACATCCCTTTACCTAGTTTAAGAGTTTAGTATTTTAAACATACACCTCAGTTAGTGTGAAACTAAGTCTCTGTACGAGTCTGTGTTGGCACACTGTCTGAAAAGCGCATCCTGAAGTCTGTAAAATATCGCTCACAGAAAAAAACCGTTCAAGTAAACTTTTCTTACAAAAAATAGAGGAATCTATTTTTCTTAAATAAAAACCACACCTCCCCCCATTTGAAAAAATGAAGTTGGTGCCTGTATCTCGGTTCTGGAAGCACCAAAACAAATTTGTAAATTAAATTTGGTTTCAGAGACATTTTCCGTGGTACCTGCTTCATTTTGTGGTCATCGACCGTTTTCGGGCGTTCGGCATCTTCAGGATGCTTTCTCGACAGTGTGCCAACACAGACTCGTACAGAGACTTAGTTTCACACTAACTCCTCTCTAAGTCTCTGTACGAGTCTGTGTTGTCACACTGTCTGAAAAACGCATCCTGAAGATGGGCGAACGCCCGAAACCGTTCGATGACCATAAAATGAAGCAGGCTTCCACGGAAAATGTCTCTGATGCTTTCCAGCTCTGCGGAACCAACCACCACAATAAATAAAGTGTGCTTCTTCGCTCTTTGGATCCTATGAATCTTTAATGATTCGAATCCCATTATATATTTATATTAAATATTACAAGAAGTTTAAAGAAAATCGTTTGATTCCGTTTTCAATTGCGAAAAATGGAAAAAAAAAAATTCAATAAATTTGTACTTCCGGTTGATGGATTTTTGCCCGAAACCTTCGTATCAAATGTGGGGTCAGTATCCTGAACACAATATTGTAACAAGTTTGAGCTTCCTTAAGATAATTTGTTCACCCGCTATCACTAAAAAACATTTACTTCGTATCAGGAAGTTTTTAAATTTAGGTCAAAAAATTAATAAAATTTTATGCCAAGAAAAATTGTCTGCTAGGAGGTTAGAGAAAATAAAAAAATTAAAAAAAAAAAAAAAAATACTTAAGGAGCAAATCTTGTGATGCAAAAAAAAACAAACAAACATTTAAAAAATAGATACGAATTAATTATTTTATTTGGGTTAAGATTTAAATTAAAGGAGAGCAGAACAAATGAAATAAACCAATAGATTTCTAATTTGTAATTAGAATAGATTTTTTTTTTTTTTTTTTTAATTATTTCTGAGTAATTAAAAAACAAGTAAACAAAATTTTAACAAACTAAAAATCGATTTCATAGATCATTTTTTAAGATCGAAAAACAATATCGACTTTCACTTATTGCAGTTAGTTGCTACAATTTTATAAAATTAACTAATTTTCCTCAAACTTGAAGTTTGACACAAAATTTTCCAAACCCAAATATGTGTTACATGTATAGGAGATATATGTTGGTTCTTGCACATAAGCTTCTAGATAAATAGGATTACAATACAGCCCAGAAAAGAGCACTTTAATCATGCACTGAAATCTAATGTTATAAATTCTTCAGAACTTCTGCAAAATCAATTTTTTTTTTCGTAAATCAAACAAAAGTAACAGCTTATTATCAGTATTGTTAGAATTCCATGTTTAAAGAAAGAAAACCGATGCAGCCACTTCCTAGAAAATCCCCCCTCCATAAAAAAAACTCAAAAACCTTTTTTGTAAAATTGCACTTCCAGTTTATCAAATTTTTCAAATTTGGAATTCTAGCAGTGCTTTCAATATACCATAATATTATAAAGATAATGAAACCATTTAAGGCGAGGAAATGATAATTTAGGGAAATACCGTGGGGACTATTCTACCCCGGATCTCATATAGGGGGATTCGATGAAGACTCAATTTTGAAAATTTAACAGATTGCAATATTTTTTTTCTTATATTTATTACTTTCTCTTACTCCTAGTAAGAGGAAGTATTGTAATCGTGTCAAATTTTCGATATTGAGTTTTCACCGGAAATATCCAGTTTTGAGGTCCCCTGAGTCCAAAAAAGTGGTTTTTAGCAAATGGTCTGTCTGTGTGTGTGTGGCATTTGAACAGCATAGCTCAAAAACGAAAAATCGTAGAAAGTTCAAACTTGATATTACGATTAGTTATCACTTATCACCATGGGATCTGACGGTGCGTTATGTGTCAATATTCCTCAACCGGAAGCACCACTTTACTAGTTGTTTTTTTTACGTTTTTGCGATTTTCTCAAAAATGGCTCCGAAGATTTTCTTTAAACTTGGTATATCAATTACACATACAAAGAGCTACAACTTTTATTTGAAACATTTCTCCAGGAAAATTCATTTAAGGGCACTTCTGGGGGAGGGGTGGGGTTAGGTTTTCATCTTAACTGCTATTTCAGTTTATTAGACAATTCTGTCATCTAAATAATGTTAATTAGAATTAAATATGTTGTTGAAATTCCGAGTTTGAAAAAAATCAGATAACCGGAAGTGCGTTTGTTTTGACACTTTACTAAATGATTTTTTCATTTTTTCGCGATTTTCTCAAAAATGGCTCCGACGATTTTCTTGAAACTTCGTATACAAAATAAAAATGCAAAGATCTACAACTTTTATTTAAGACATTTCTCTGGAAAAATTCATGTAAGGGCAGTTTTAGGGGAGGGGTGGGATTGCAGCTTCCCCTAAAGTGGTATCATAGTTGATTATACAATTCTATCATCCAAACAAAATTAATTAGAAATAAATAGATGGCCAAAATTCCAAGTTTTAAGAAAATTGTAAGCCGGAAGTGCGCTTATACTGAACAGCTTTTTCAGTTTTCGACGAATTTCGTTATATTTGGTACACAAACTATAACATTTGTCAATTATAATTTTGAGAACAGGAGGAAGAGAAAGTTGTGTGAGTGTGTCACACCAGATTTTTTTCTTAAATATTTATTTTTTACCTACAGAATAAGAGAACGAGCAATATTAGCTCAGTGATAACATACAGAACTTGTAACGCGGAGGTTCTGGGTTCGAATACAGCTGTGCTGCTCTTACAATTTCTTACCCTTGGGTCTTCTAGAGCTCTCTGTCCAGCGCTAGGCGGTATTGTCTGTAACGAGAGAACACTGCCTGGAGGCAGGTTGTGCTCTGAGAAGTCGCTAGATGCTAATAAATAAAATACAAAACAATAAGAGAAAGTGGGAGGGGAATAGCTAAGTGGTTAGCGTATTGGACTCCTTCGCGGAGGACCCGGGTTCGAGCCCACCTGCGCTGCCCTTAGATTTTTTACACTGTCCGGTAAAGGATCCCCGTGTAGGTCCCGGGGTAGAATAGGCCTACAGTATGTCCTGCGGCTAAAAGGGAGACCCTGCACTGGACAAGTCGTATGTTCTAATAAGATATGTATCAGTCCTTGTGTCACTCTTACTTCAACAACTAGGAGACATTTTGGCTTAGTCTTGTGGCGAAGCCATCGCTCTGGCTCTCCAGGTTGGGGATTCTCTCCCCCAACTCATCCTGATTTTTTCCTCTTGCAGGGTTGCCTGCAAGTTACCTGGGTTAATGAAACCCCTGTGCTTGAGGCAATGTGCAGGAATCAGTAGATGGACATTAGATCCATTGGACGTGCGATCAGTGTAATCAGTATAATTAGCTCGTTAGAGTTGAAATACTGAACTACGGGCGCAAGCTACTTTCCGAGCTAATTGCTTGCAATTGTGGTAGGATTCGTAGTGGCCGTGGTTTAACCAATAACTCCAATGACCAAGGTCACATGAGTTGAGCAGGAGGAGACTCGCTAAAATTAACCCGGAGCTAGCCCGCTGCTGGAAGCGCATTTGCTGGGTGTGCATGGTTCACCAGAGCCTGCTAGAGAGTGCCTTCTCTAGCTTCTGGTCGTGGAGTGTGACCACATTGTGGAATGACTCTGCGCGCTGGTTGTGCTTATCTCCACCTGCCCTTAAATGGGTCAAGCGGGAGAATGCTTCGACACTTCTGCTATGTTCGGGCATTGCACTAAAAATCCTTCCATGGTGGTGACATCCTCTTCTTGTTTAACGCTTCCGTTGTTTGCAACGGGGGATCGGTAATAAACCCAAACGGATAGGTACGGTCTAGAAAGATCCCCCGAAGTACCAGGAGGAAAAGGGGTATGCGGGAAGAATGTCCGGTAAAGGACTGTGCTGTCTGCAACGAGGGAACACTAACCGGAAGCCAGCAGTGCAATGAGAAGGCTCCGGGCGCCAATGACCATAGATGTTGACGCGCCTTAAATAAAAAAAATAAAATAAAATAAGAGAAAGTAGGCGCTAAAAATATAGAAGTTTGTGCCCCCACCCCCCCAAGTAAGAGAAAGTAAAAATTATTGTTTATTTTTATGATGGGTACATTTTACTGTACCGAAGTTTTTTTTCACTAATCATTGTAGCATAAAGTAATCAATAACTCAGTGTCATTTCGTAAATCGTAAATCATTAGTCACATTACACTTTATAAATAGTTATTATTTATCTGATTTTTTACTTTTTTTTTCTATAAACGATTATTTAATAAGACATTAATTTTGTTTGAATCATTGAATGTTTCCCCTGCTTAAATATTTTTTTATGCCTTAACTATATTTGCTATTTATAATTTTTTAGAAGCATGTAAATTTTTTTATAGCGTAAGATTTCACATGAAAATGTTGTTGGCTCAATTGTTCTTTGTTTTTTTGTTTTTTGCAGAAACCTTTTGCTTTTTAATTTCGCTGCGTATGAAAAAAAAAAATCTGGTGTGAAAAAGGCTGAGACAACTTTCTGTTATTGCTTTCACAAACTTATTTAAACTTAAAATTTTTACTCAGTTACCCTTAGTAATTGGTGGGATTAAATACTGGGTCTAGAATAGCGTCAATAACATTGAACAAATTTCAAAACATTTGTAATCCGAAAAAAATGTTTCAAATAAAAGTTTTATTAAAGAAAAATTCAAAAGTCAAAGTGTGGCGACGTCTGTAAAGCAGCATTTCCGTTTAATTGATTTTTTTCAAATTTGGAATTCTAACAATATACCCGAATAATTATATAAGCTGATCAAACCATACACTTTATTAAAGTTGTATTTTAGAACGCTCCCTCCCCCGGAACTAGGAAAAAAAAGTAAAAAAAATCTGGTGTGAAACAGTCACACAACTTTCTCTTACACCAGTTCTCAAAATTATAATTTACAAATTTTATAGTTTGTGTATCAAAAAATTTAATGAAATTCGTCGAAAACTGAAAAAAAAAACCGTACAGTAAAAGCGCACTTCCGCTTTACTAATTTTCTTGAAACTCAGAATTTCAGCCATCTATTTATTTCTAAATAATTTTGTTTGGATGAAGGAATTGTATAATCAACTAAGAATCATTAAACTCAGAATCAACTGAGAAAAATAAACCCCACCCCTACCCTAAAAGTGCCCTTAAATGAATTTTCCCAGAAGAATATTTTAAATAAAAGTTATAGATCTTTGTATGTTTAGTTTATATATGAAAGTTTCAAGAAAATCGTCGAAGCCATTTTTTGAGAAATTTGCGAAAAAGTGAAAAAATTGTTTAGTAAAAGTGGTAAAGTAAACGCGCCACTTTCCGGTTATCCAATTTTTTCAAACTCGGAATTTAAACAACAAATTTAATTTTAATTAACATTATTTAGATGATAGAATTATTTTTTTACTTTACTTAGTCCTTTTTCACCTCATCTACCTTGCGGTGTAGAGGTTTGACAGAAAGATCGCCATCTATCCCTATCCATAGACAGTTTCTTGGACTTGCCCATTCTAATCCCCGACCGCCGATCCCTCTCTTAATATTGTCCAACCAACTAATCCTTCTTCTTCCCCTGGGTCTCCTGCCGGAGATTCTGGTCTCCATCGCTTTCTTAGGTAGCCGATCCTCCTCCATCCTGTACATGGCCGAACCACCTCAACTGCGCTCTCTCAATTACTGGAGAGCGGTTCACATTTTAATGCGGTTCTGATCGTAGTGTTTCTGATACGGTCTCTCCTAGTCTTGCCTTCAATTTTCCGGAGAAACCTCATCTCTATAGTCTGAAGGCGGCTACGATCAGATTCCTTTAACGGCCATGATTCGCTACCATAAGTAAGCACAGGAACAAAAGTAGAGCGGTACACTGCCAGTTTTGTTTCCCTGGCCACTTATCTTTTACTTAAAAACTTCCTATTAATAGCGGAGAACAGCTTCCCCGCTGCGGCCACTCTAGCATTCATTTCCTCTTTTAACCTTCCGCTCTCACTGAACACCGACCCAAGGTACTTGAAGCTGGGGACCTGTTCTATCTCCTTTCCATTTAATAAAACCCGCATCCTTTTCTCCGTCCTTGAAACCACCATGCACTTGGTTTTCCCGGGGCTGATGACCATATTCCGTTTAGAAAGCTCCTCTGCCCATACATTCAAACTTTCTTGGAGCTTCTCCCTGCTATCCGCCCACAACACAAGGTCGTCTGCGAAAGCAAATGCGGAAAATTTAATTGGTTGCAGCTTCCAGTACCCAAAAAGCATAGGCCGCGTCTTCCTCTTGCATTGCTTTATTACCTCGTCAAGGAGGGCAATAAAATAGAGCGGGCTTCCTATGTCTCCTTGTCTTACTCCCATCGTTGTTAAAAACTCAGAGGAGCATACGTTGGACGTCCGGACATAATTCCTGCAGGTTTTGTAGAATCCCCTTAGCCTTCCTATTAGTGACTCATTCACGTTCTTTCCTCTGAGTGATATCCACAATTCACTTAAAAGGGAAATTCCCCTATGATTGGTGCATTCCCTGGTGTCACCTTTTTTGTGAATCGGAACAATGATGGACACTTCCCAATCCCTGGGAATTTTCTTATGATACCATGCCAGTTCCATAACTTTGAATAGTAATACAGATAAAAGAAACAAGATAGAATTATTTAATAAACTGAAATAGTACTTTAGATAGAACTTTAACCCCACCCTTCTTCCCCCATAAGTGCCCTTAAATGAATTTTACCAGAGAAATGTTTCAAGTGAAAGTTGTAGCTCTTTGAATATATACATAATGTAAGAAGTTTGAAGAAAATCGTCGAAGCCATTTTTTGAGAAAATTGCAAAAAAGTAAAAAAACCAACTAGTAAAGTGGTATTTCCGGTTGAGGAATTTAGACAGATATCTTAGGGTCAGATCCACATGGTGATACCTAAACAGAATATCAAGTTTGTACTTTCTACGGTTTTTCGTTTTTAAGCTATGCTGTTCACATACATATACACACACACACAGACCATTTGCTAAAAACCACTTTTTTGAACTCAGGGGACCTCAAAACGGATATTTCCGGTGAAATCGAATATTTGACAAGATTATAATTCTTCCACTTACTAGGAATTAGAGAAAGTAAAAATCAATATTTCTTGGAAAAAAAAACTTTCGGATAAAAGTAATAGGCATTTATGTGTGTAGATAGTATACGACGTTTCAGGAAAGTTGTTGAGGGCCGCCTTCAACAAAAATCGTGGAGAACTGCAAAAAAAAAACTTTTCAGCAAAGTAACTTTCCCGGTTTATGTTTATAGATATTGACCAAAACTAATTAATCAGATGTGATGGTAATACCTAACCGGTATACCAAGTTTGAACTTCTTGCGATTTTTCGTTTTTTAAGAAGAGACTTTAAAATGTATTTTTCCGTTAAAAACTCAATTTGGAAAATTTGATACGTACGCAATTCTTTCTCTTACTCAAAAATGGAATATCATAAGATGCTCAAATTTTATATTCTACTAATAGATATCGCAAAATATCTGAATAGAAACGTTTGGGTTAAAACCTTTCAATAATTGATAGTTCAACTTTAATGAATGAACATCTCTTAATTTTGGATTCAATGATTTCGTTTAAACTAAGGATATTACAGCAATTAACACAGTCTTAACATAGCACTTATAGTTTCTTATTTTTCCTGATGATTGTTTCTTACTTTGGTGAAATTTTCCCAAAAAATTGTAGCCAAGTTATTAACGGATCTAATGAAACACGCATTTGGGTTTTGCTGAAGGTTTTGCTCTTGAAAAAAAAAAGAAACTCTTGATCATTATAAAGAATTGTTTTTCCTGTATGTTGTGCAAATAAACTATTTCATTTTTTTATTTTTATTTTTTTTAAAGCAACGTGACCAACCTTAGGAAATTATTATGTTGTAACTTTTCTCATTAAGAGTGTGCTAGTTAATCTTATTTCAGTTTATATTATTATTATTATTATTATTTTGTATTTTTTATTTTAATTTGCCAATAACATAATATACCTTGAAATCTTTTTTTTTATCTATCAACCTCTCAAATTATCATTCGTAATCCCAGAAATATTAAGTCACCTCAGGTGATCCACAAGGCTCACTACTTGGACCTTTACTATTTAAAATATATGTTAATGATAATCCTCTTCTGTCACAAATTTTTGCACGATGTGACACTATTTAAAAAAAAAACTGCAGGATCCCCTTCAATGGCGATTTAGTTGTCATAGAAGCATGATTACTACAAAGGCTAAACAAATTCTAGGTTTTATAAATAGAAGTAAAACAAATTTTTATATTTGTAATGTGATTGGTGATGTGATGATGTGTATAGGTAGCTTGTGGCGTGAGCGTTTTAGCGAAAAGGGCTTGTGTTTGTTTCAGATAGAATATAAGAATATAATCAAGAAAGCACCACTGATTATAAAATAAATATATTTTCTAACTGAATTTAAATAGCTTTATAATATCACAGCGATTAAGTATAAATCAATTAATTAGATTAAATGCCAAACTCTTATGTTTTAACTTATAACTTGATACTGGTATAGGATACTGGTCTGATGCTTTCAACTTGGTAGCTAGAACGAGTCTGTCTTAAAATATCACTTCTCTTTGTTTCTTCAATTCCTCCCCTGTGAGAAGAAGGGGTAGTACAGTACAATGCCATAATTGTTCTTGAACCGTACGAGTAACTGGACTTGTATACTTGCAAGTCTTGTCCTTTTGCAAGGGAATGTCAATCTTTTTCTTAATTTCGATTTATTTATAATTTAATATTATTTCAAGTTTCTTGCATCCATCACATATTTATCTTAGGTTTCATCATTCTTTTCAAATCTTTGGTATGTTGATGTTCTAAAATATGAGGCTATCAAATCAAATATATAAGGCAAATTTATAGTGTTCCAATAAAGGTTTTTATACTCATTTGATTCTAAAAAACAGGTGGCTATTCTCAAACGCCGCTTGAATTGCTAATGGAAATGACCGGGATCAAACATCTTCAACTTAGATGGTAAAAGAGCGATTTCCATATTTTCTCGACATCCAGCATACCAATACGTACACTTAAAACTATATACACTCCTACCCTTTACAGACAAGGGCAGGTGCAGTATACAAACTAGGGTCTATATCACTAGTTAATTGGCGTAAGCCAAGGGAGAAGGAAGGGATTAGCTCAGTAGTAGCGCGCTGGACTAGCAACGCGGAGTTCTTGGGTTCGAATCCAGCATACTGCCTTTAGATTTTCTGTTCCTAGGACCTCTACAACTCACTGTCCGGTGATGGGCAGGGTTGCCTACAAGTTACCTGGGTTACTGAAACCCCTGTGCTTGAGGTAATGGACAGGAATCAATAGATGGACATTAGATCCATCGGGCGTGCTATCAGTCAGCTCGTTAGAGTTGAAATACTGAACTACGGGCGCAAGCTGTTTTCCGAGTCAATTGCTTGCAATTGAGGTAGGATTCGTAGTGGCCGTGGTTTAACCAATAACTCCAATGACCAAGGACATGAGTTGAGCGGGAGAAGACTCGCAATATAAAATTAACCCTGAGGCCAGTCCGCTGCTGGAAGCGCATTTGCTGGGTGTGCGCGGTTCACCAGAGCCTGCGAGAGAGTGCCTTCTCTAGCTTCTGTTAGTGGAGTGTGACCACGTTTGGGATCACTCTGCGCGCTGGTTGAGCGTATCTCAACCTGCCCTTAAATGGGTCAAGTGGAGGAGTGCTTCGGCACTTCTCTATGGTCGGGCATTGCACTAAAAGTCCTTCCATGGTGGTGATATCCCCTTCTTCTTAAACGACCCCGTGGCTTGCAACGGGGGACCGGTAAACCCGAACGGGTAGGTACGGTCTAGAAAGATCCCCCGAAGTACCAGGAGGAAAAGCGGTATACGGGAAGAATTTCCGGTGATGGGCAGTGTTGTCCATAGCCAGAGATCACTGCTTGGAGGCCGGCAGTGCGCTGAAAAGGCTTCGGGGGCACAATAGATCTTTCAGGTCGCAATGCAATAATCCCCTACAACAATCTAACCTTCTCTAAAATATCTAACTCTTCTGATTACACTAAAACTTCCAGTACACCTCGACTAATGGACAATAACAGTACACTACCTCATTACATAATATTGTAATATCCATATGCAATTGTAATATTGATATTTACAATACTACTACACTATTACTTGAAATATCATCTGGCATACTGACTTCACTTATTTTCTTGACCTCTTTATTACATAACATAAATAAATACCTTCATCTAATACTAAATTCATTATCATAATATTCTGATAATTAAAATATTTCTTCTTTTTCTACATTCTAAAATTGTACAGTATTTCATTGTTTTATATTGACATTTATTTAATTATTAATTTTAATGATTTATCAGGCTATCTGTCACAATATTATACATTTTTATAACCAATTTTAAATATATTTATTAGGGAAGGGAATAGCTTAGTGGTTAGCGTATTGGACTCCCACGCGGAGGTCCCAGGTTCGATTCCAGCTGTGCTGCCCTTAGATTTTTTCTTTCTAGTCCACTGCCTCTACAGCTCACTGTCCGGTGATGGACAGTGTTGTCTGTAATGAGAGAACACTGTCCGGAGGCCGGCAGTGCACTAAAAAGGCTCCGGGCGCCAATGACCATAGATGTTGACGCGCCTTAAATTAAAAAAAAAAATATTCTTATTGTATTATTATTTATTTATTTTTGTGAATATACTATTTTTTTATATTGTTTAATTTATACATATTAAGAAACTGGGTCCAACCTGTAAAATAAGTAAATAAATACCCACATTGTAATTCGGGTTATACATCGAATATATATTTGATAATACATATATATTAATTAAGTTAAAGATAATTTGCATATTTCATAAGAGACATGGGAAAATTTAGAGGCCAACAACACTGAATGAAGTCCTACAATGTCCAAAAAAAGTAAGCCAAACATATCCAGACAGGTTTCATATTAGATTCTTTGTCAGGAAAGAAATTCTCACAAACGTTTCGAGTTGAGATTGCCATTATCTATTCTTGATTCTTCTAAAAGCTGCCGGTGTTTGGTTTTATTGTCCGATAAACAAATTGAATACAATTCATTTTGATTTCTAAAATCGAATTAAATATGGATTGTATATCTAAAGAGATCTGTAGATAAATCTTATCATTGCTAATTCAATTATATGAAAAAGTAAAGAAATTTACAGATCAAATCTATGAAACTATGTACAAAACCTAATATTACGAATATCAAGTTAAAACTGATTTCGGAATTTAAATCAAACCAGTTAAGAAGGAACCACAAGTAAGAATATCTATCATAGTCTGTTTATTTGAGATTGTTCAGGAAATGGTTAGAGCAACTTAATCAACTTAATTTAAAAAAATAGAAAAAGGCGTGACCTTATTGAATAAAGATCCGAGAACACATTTGGCTAGGCAAGGTCCGGTTTTAGGTCTAACAACTATCTATTACATCGCCTAGACCATTAATAATAAGGCAGGCGTTTCCCTTGTTTTGGCCATCGGCAAGGTTGACGACCTCCTTCCTTGCTGCTGACCATTTCTCCGCGGCTCTATATCCACCATTCATCATCATCAGCACACCGTGCAGGTAGAAGCGTGCGGGCGCGTTGCGCAAACAAATCATCACATAACGCTATTTACATTAATTATTATTCAAGCATTGTCATCTTCGCACACACTACACGTACCAGCAAACCTTTCTATCTTAACGTGGTGTGGTATCGAGATGGAAGAAGTGGTATAATGAAATATAATTTAGGAAATAACTAACTCTGAAGCTAACTAATAATATCACTATAATCAATTTTTTCGAAATCATTTATGAAATACAGTTCATAGATATTTTTTCTTTATATAATAAATATTTCAAGAGTAAAGGAAACATATCTTTGAATTCGTTTCTAAGTAAATCAAGAAAAATTTAAGAAAATTGATCTGAAACTCCCTTATTGTCATTATTATAATTCTAAGTACCGTATTTTCTATAAACATGGCTTTACGATTATATATAAATATAGTTGAAGGATTTACTTGTTTTTTTTTGCCTGCAAGGGGTATCTGATGCATGCAGTTACTTGGGTGGGGAGTAGCGACGCCACGGCTTACCACAGCTCAGTGCTCCATGCACTTTATCAGAACAGTACACAATACACTTTAACTACATACACTCTACACTTTACAGACAACAACAAACAAAGTACACAAACTAGAGTCTCCGTCCCTAGTTAATTGGCGTAAGGGAGAAGGAAGGGATTAGCTCAGTGTTAGCACGCTGGACTAGGTTTTTATAGTCCGAAAAACAGGTCGGTATGCTGTCACTCCATTTGAAGTGCTAATGACCGGGATCAAACATCATCAACCTATACGGTAAAACAGTGATTTCCATATTCTCTCGTATAATATCAGGCAACAGTTAACCTTCTCTAGCCCGCAAGTAGTATCTGTTGCATGCAGTTACTTGGGGAGTAGCGACCCCACGGGTTACCACAGCTCAGTACTGCATGCACTTCGTCAGAAGAGCGCACAGTACACTTAAATTACATTCACTCTACCCGGACAAGGACAAACACAGTACACGAACTAGGGTCTCCGTCCCTAGTTATTGGCGTGAGCCAAGGGAAAAGGAAGAGATTAGCTCAGTGGTAGCGCGCTGGGCTAGCAACGCGGAGGCCCCGGGTAAAGAATCTAGCATGCTGTCCTTAGATTTTCTCTTCCTAGGAGCCTCTACAATTCACTGTTCGGTGATGGGCAGTATTGTCTATAACTAGAGAAAACACTGCTTGGTGGCCAGCAGTGCACTGAGAAGGTTCCGGGGAGGGCACAACAGTCTACATCCCCTACAACAATCTACATGTACTTGGTTTTTAGGGCACAAGAGTTACCTAACAAGTTTACGGCACTTTGTTTATTCCACGGTAACAGCAGATTCAAGTTAAGCCGCCCTAAAGGTTTAACTACATTTAAAACAAAAGTCTTATTTAACGGTAAAAAGTTTTATTTAACGGTAGATAAAAAAAGCGCTTACTTGAATCTGACTCTTCCAAAATATAAACCTACAATTTTTACCATTTTCTGCCATACTCACGTTTCTGTAAGCATATCTATTCTTTCGGGTTTTTTGAGGGGAAAAACTCATCTCATACTTTTTGTACTGTTTCATAATTTTTCAAAGTATGTTCCTTTAAGGAAATGAGTCGCAGACCGGATAAGTTCGTAATTAGATCGTGCAGCATCGGGGGTTTAGACAGGCTGCGGTAAACCGCTTTAAACTACTTTACATTAATATTGCTTGAGTCAAATTTCACGTGATGGACGGGAACGTTATCTTGTTGGCAGAATAGCTTTATTTCGGTTAATTAAAAACTGGTTTGCTTGCTTCTAAGACTTCATTAACTCTATCCAGCTGTTCAGTATGAGGTTTAAAGCCAATACTTCTGCCGTCTGGGACAAGCTCAAAATATATGCAACCAAAGCTTGGATCCATACTGATCTTAGTTCTTGTTTGGATTTTTTTACAAACTATCCAGTTTTTATATCACTTGTTATTTTTCTTTACCAAAACTGGTCATATTTTGGATTTTAGACCAAAAAATTTGCAAATATTGACATGGTTATTTTTTTTTTTTTTTTATCTTGACTTTCAGATAATTCTTGATGATCTATTTTAGAGTTAAATTTTCGGCAATCAAATTATGGAGATGGCGACTCTGTATGTGTGTTTTAATAACAGAATATCTCAAAAAACGAAAAGTCCCAGGATGCTCAGACTTGGCATTTCACATACACATACACACACACACACACACACACACACACAACTACTTATCATTTTTATTTGAAATATTTTCCCGGGAAAAATTTATTTTTGGGGACTTATGGGGGGTAATAACAGTAGCGTAATGTTTTTCTCTAAAGTACCATTCTCTAAGTATAATATATGGTTATACCAACTGCTTATTACTAATACAAATTAGAATTATTGATAAAATTTCAAATGTGAAGAAAATCGGTTAAACCGGAAGTGTAATTTTTACAGAATAGGTTTTTGAGTTATTTTTGGAATAATCCGGAAAACGGTTACAATGATTTTCTTTAAACTTGGAGTGGCTTGCTGCCAATGATAGAAACGTATCACTTTTATTTGAAATATTTTTCTAAAAAAAAATAAATTTTAGAGGGGGTATTAGATGGATCTGTCAGTTAGTTTAAACTTAAATTTACACTAAATTACAGTCTTAGTTTTTCAAATTTTCAAAACTACGTTTTCTATATTTAGATATGATAAAACAACCAAATATCGTAATATATACCTTCATAGATGATACTGCAATTCTTTCTCCAAACCTTGAACCCTTGAATGGCTATCGCTCTCTACAAGAGAACATATCCTTCAACTGGAATCTTGGCTCTTAAAATGTAAAATAAAAGTTAACCCACAAAAAAAGTAAATACATCATATTTGCACTGGGTAGAAAAATCCTCCCACTGATCCACATTAACCATACTCTAATCTCTCTCGTAAATAGCGTACGTTACCCGGATTTCCAGCTAGACAAAAGATTGACTTGGAATCCCCACACTAGTCTCAAAAACGACTTGAACTAAACAGACAGTTCAGACAACTCTCAAGACTACTAGACAGACGATCCAAACTCACATTACAAAATAAAAGACTTCTCTACCTATTACTACTTGAGACCTAATATGGTCATATGGCTTAGAAATATGGGGAACAACCAAGTTTTCCAATTCCCGTCGTATCCAGTCATTTCAATCAAAAATCCTTCGGAAAATTGTCAACGCACCATAGTATGTTGCTAACCTCACTATCCATACTGATCTAAACATTCCTTTCGTTAACCATCTAGCCAATACTCGTTTCCTTCAATTCCATTCATCCATAAGTGCTCATCCTAATCCTTTAATTCACCAGCTTTCTTCAAACACTATTCCCGACAATCCACGCAGGTGGCTGAAGTGAAGATGGCTCCGTGACCACCTTGTAGAATAACTTAAGATAGTGGAGTCTTCTCCATCCACACTCCTGTTATTTAAGATTGCCATTTAACACATTTACTTGTTTGCTGTGTATTTTTGCAGTTGTAAATATCAATAAAAACAAAAAAAAAAAAATATGATAAAAACATGTGATTTGTAGAAAAAAAATAAAGTAACGGAATCTCTTCTTTTCCTTAACTATTATTTATCTATTTCTATTAAAGAAAGATAAATGATATTTTAGAGGAACAAGTTTCTTTTTTAGCGGGAAGGACAAACATCATGAACAGGTAGAAATATGTGTGTATGTGTATGTGAGAAAGGGTGGTGGTTGGTCCGTTACTATGGCCAGATAGTTTATTAAAAAATCTGTCCATATATGTGAAAGAAAGAGAAGAAGTTGGTTGAGGTAACATTTTAAGAAATAGTTGTGAGAAGATGTAACTAATGAGGACTACTAGCTCCTGCTGACTACCTTTGGGGAATGAATATAGGTCGCCGTTTAATTTCTTATTTAAATGGGGACCGCTAAACATCTGTTATAACCACATTATCTTGTTTGATTATATTTCTTGTTTTATTCAATTATTATTCATATTTGTTTATTTTTTTTTTGTAATGATACAAGACGAAGTAATGCGGACCGTACCAAATTATTAAAATTGAATTTTGCACCAGAAATACTGTTTTGAGGCCTCTTGAGAACGGAAAAAAAACTGGTGAAACACTTACATGACTTTATCTTACTCTAATTATTACAATTTAATAAAAAAACTATCTTTAATAATTACTCTTACAACGTTACAATGTTTAATCGGTCTGGCCACAAACATTTTAATTATATACCTGAACGGTGTTATTTAAAATTTTAAATTTAAACTAACTCTGACAGATCTCCGATAACCTTCTAAAAACCATACAATTTTTTCCAGAAATAATGATTCAAATAAAAGTGATATATTTCTATCGTAAGCAATAAGCATTCAGAGTTTTTGAGAAAAATCGTCGTAATTGTTTTTGAGAAAGTTAAAAAAAAAAACAAAAAAAAACTGCAAAACCTATTCTGTAAAAGTCACACCTAAAGCACTCACTCTCTCATCCTGAGTGACAGTAAAAGCGTTCTACAGAGAGACTGAAACATACAGGTAATGACCCTTGTTTCCTAATTTTGGACACTATAAATATGATAAAGAAGTTGACCACCAACGGTGGATCGGTCTGGTTAATATGGGTGAAAGGTCATTGTAGGCTGTTAGAAAACGGAAAAGCTGATTCCGGGGGCAAAAATGGTTGCTCTAATGCAATTTCCATATATCAATACATTATCATCTACATCTGATGTTAAAAACCATTATAATAAAAAGTTATGCTATATCAAAGATGGGAAGAATGATGTACAAAAAAATCATCAACCCGAAAAGCTAAATTTTACTGATCCATACAAAACTGGGTATACCCTAGAAACCCTGGTTCCTCAATTATTCCGAAAATAGAAAAATTTTACACTACAATAAACAGGCTGTTAGATTTAATCATACATATTCACCGCATCACCTAGCTCGCATAGGCGTCACAATTGTTGGCCCATTTTGCTCTTGTGATCAAGTGTCTCCATTGCTGACTCTAACCACATAATTAAATTATGGTGCCTTAATTGAGGAAAAATGTAAGAAATTAAGTAGACTGTGTTATTTGATGAGACGACTGACTGACGTACTGACCATTGAAGGACTGAAGACGGCCTACTATGCGCTGTTCTATTCAGTCATGACTTATGGCATAATGTTGTGGGGAAATGCGCCACTAGCGGTGAATGTCTTTAAGTATCAGAAGAAGGTAGTTAGAATAATATACAGGGTTAGAAAAGATACAAGTTGTCGCGAACTATTTCCGCGATTAGGTTTTCTTACACTACCCTGTTGCTATATCCTTAAATGTGCCGTATTTGTACTAGAACATCCAAATAAGTTCCAGCGTAGAGGGGAACTACATAATATTACGACAAGACAAAACAACTTATTGGAGGTGCGTGCACATCGAACTTCAAAAGTTGGAAGAAGCCCATGGTACATGGTTGGAAAAAGCCCATATGGCAGCTAAAAATCTATAATTGTTTGCCTCAGCCTTTGCTTCAGATGAGCCTATCAAAGAATAAATTTAAAAAGAAACTTAAAAAATATGTACTAAATAAAAATTATTACTCCATAGACGAGTACCTCTGTAATTGATTGAAACTTTTTTTTTTTTTGACACTGTTCTGTACCTTTGGTGCTGTACGAATAAAGTATATATCTATCTATCTATTAGCCTGCGAAAACTACACACACACACGATAGAGAGATCAGCTGTGGAAGGCGTTTGTACGGACTAATTGTCCACTACCATCAAATTTACACACCATTTTGACACACAATAAAGATGATATATATTTGGATTTGTACAGGTACATAAAGACCAACAATATCACTGTGCAATAGACAATAATACACTAATATTCCCATGCACTCACCCAACACATAAACAAAATAGAAAATTTTTCCAACGTCTGAAACAATAATAACGGCAGGGAAGGGATTAGCTCAGTGGTAGCGCGCTGGACTAGCAACGCGGAGATCACGGGTTCGAATCCAGTCGTGCTGCCCTTAGATTTTCTCTTCCTAGGAGCCCCTACAGCCCACTGTCCGGTGATGGACAGTGTGGTCTGTAGGCGAGCGAAACACTGTCGGAGCCTGCAGTGCACTGAGAATGGCTCGGGCGCAAATGACCACAGATGTTGAGACGCCTTATATTTAAAAAAAAAAAAATAATAATAATAACGGCTATCTGCATGAGTACAGAAGGCCAGGGGAAAAAAAAAACATACTTCCGGTTTAACCGATTTTTTCTTCAAATTTGATATTCTATCTATCAATGCTTCTATTGTGCATTAATATTATGTAGGTGATAAAAAAAATCTTATACTTCACCGAACTTGTACTTTAAAGGAAAGCATAACGATAATGTTCCCTCAAAACTCCCCCTTCCCCAAAAAAATCAATTTTCCCGGGAAAAATGTTTCAAATAAAAAAGTAAAAGTCAAAAACTGATTTCGTTAAATTTGGTAACGAAATTTGGAATAATAGCAATGATTCGAATTAATATTACTATACAGAGAAATTGAAGTAGTACTTTGGTGGAAAACTTAACACTTACTGTTCCCCCAAAAACCCCCAAAAAAATGTTTCAAATAAAAATATTAGGTATTTATATAATATATAGATAGTATATACAAAGTATATAAAGAAAATGGTTTGAAGGTTTTCTAAAATAATCGTGTAAAACTTCAAAAAAAAAAAAACATTAAAGACGCACTTCCGTTTAATGGATTTTACCGGAAGAAGGTAATAAAACCAGAATAATAATTTTTAAATTAATAATTAAACACAATTTACTCGAAAAGCGTTGAACGATTATCTTGGTTTTTTTTTTTCAGTTTTACGCCATTTTTGCGAAATAGGTTTCTCTAACTTAGTAAAAATATAATACGATAAAAATATATGCCAATCAAAATGATACTTATTTGAAATAAATTTCGGGAAAATTTTATTAGGTGAGAATGGCTGTTTTAGGGCTTCACACTTTTTTTTATTACTTTCTCTTACTCCCTAGTATAAGGAAGTATTGTAATCGTGTCAAATTTTCAATATCGAGTTTTCATCAGAAATATACGTTTTGAGGTCCCCTGAGTCCAAAAAAGTGGTTTTTAGCAAATAGTCTGTGTGTGACTGTGTGTGTGTGTGTGTGTGTGTGTGTGTGTGTGTGAGTGAGTGAGTGTGTGTGTGTGTGTGTGTGTGTATGAATGTGAACAGCCTAGCTCAAAAACAAAAAAAATCATAGAAAGTTGAAAAACTCAATATTCCGTTTAGATATCACCATGGGATCTGACAGTACGTTATCTGTTAAAATTCCTCAACCGGAAGTACCACTTTACTGGATAGTTTTTTTTTTACTTTTTTGCGATTTTCTCAAAAAATGGTTCCGACGGTTTTCATTAAACTTGGTATATCAACTACATA
>JAAEAF010010178.1:0-16473 GCA_011037195.1 Triatoma infestans
GAGATGGGTCAGATTCGGATGGGAGCACCTCTCAGTCTTCAAAGGGAAATAGGGGTAGGAAAAGAGTAGATTGAAAATTACTGGTAACTGGGTGCACTCGGCAACGGAACAATGGCAGTTTAGTATCAACATATAGCAATAATAAAACCAAAATCTTCCATCAAGGCTGGTCACCGAGGAAGAGTCAGACCAATTCCTCCTGGACAGATAGATTTAAAATTAATCCTTCGTTAAATAAACACTCACAAAATAATAAAATGAAAAATAATGAATTCGTTTTGGGAACTTTAAACGTCAGGTCATTGATGTCAGAAGATAGAATGATAGAACTCGAAAATGCACTTAATGATTCCGATATAAAGATCCTAGGTCTGTCAGAAGTCAGAAGAAGAGGGGAAAAAATAATAGAAAGGAAAAATAATTACATATTTATGTATTGTAATGAAGAGTCTGGATCCAAGGGAGTGGGCTTTTTGGTCCACAACGATTTGAGGAGAAATTTTCAAGAGTTTAATGCAATTTCTAGCCGTATTGCATCTATAAAACTAAAATTTAAAAATATATATCTAACTATCTTTCAAATTTACGCACCTACTAGCGTTGCAGAAGATGAGGAATGTGAAGCCTTCTATGAAGCTCTCTTGTTAGAGATATCCAAAATAAAAGTCAACTCGACTAATTTATTGATAGTTATGGGGGATTTCAATAGCCAAATAGGGTTCAGGGAGCCCGAAGAAGAAAATGTCATGGGACCTTATGGTTATGGTATCCGCAACAAGAGGGGATACAGAATGCTGGAGTTTTGCCAATCGTCGAAGTTAAGAATTATGAACACGTTTTTCAAAAAAAGAAGAGGTAAAAAATGGACCTGGGTTTCTCCTAACGAAAATTCTAGAAACGAAATAGATTTTATCACCTCCTCAAATAATTCAATATTCAAGGATGTCGAAGCTATGAGTAAATTTAATTTTCAAACAGATCATAGATTGGTTAAGGCAGTTATTAATATTAATATTAATAGGAAGCAACTATTTAAAAGCAGAAATGTGCCAAAACTTGAACTGATATCAAAAGAAATGTTCTGTGAAATAATGGAAAATGATATGGAGAATTTAACCTTGCATTTAGAAGATCTCTCAATGCAGGAGTTATATGGCAAGATAGAGGAAAAAATTAAAAATGCAGCTGTTAATTCATCAAATGGTGGCCCAGTTAAGAATGAAGGAAAAATTAGCGAAGGAACGAAAAAATTAATTGAAAAAAGGGAAAAATTAAAAAGAATAAAGAAAAAGTCAAAGAATGAGAAACTTGAATATAATTTATTGTGCAAACAAGTAAAGTATAAAATTCGTAGGGATATTTATGACTATGAAAATAAAATAGTGGAAAATTTACTAGGAAATGAGATGGCAGTGAAAAAAGCAAGACGTTTTATAGCTCCCGGAAGAACGCTAATACCAGCATTAAAAAATGAAGAAAGTAAAAGATGTGGCGATAGGGATAGTATTGTAATGTTAGCAACGAGATTTTATCAAATTCTGTATGATGACCAGCTGGAACATGACAGGAAGAAAGTAAAGGATCTCCCGAAGTCCCAGATCCCACCAGTTTTGGCATCTGAAGTCAATTATATTATAAACTGCTTAAAAAGTGGCAAAGCAACTGGCAGAGATAAAATTTCAAATGATTTAATAAAGTTCTCCAGCGATTCACTGGTACCTATACTGACCAAACTCTTTAATAAAATTATAGCGGAAGAGAAAATACCAAAACAATGGAAATTGTCTGACATCATTTTGTTGTATAAAAAAGGCGACCTCTCAGATATTAATAATTATAGACCTATAAGTTTAACAGCTTCAATTGGGAAGATTTTCGGAAAACTAATTGAATCCCGGATTAAAGGAAGCCTAGAAGGACAGCAGCCAGCAGAACAAGCCGGTTTCAGAAGTGGCTATTCCACGATTGATCATCTTCATACAATAAATCAAGTCATCGAAAAAGCAAAAGAGTATGAGAAGATCATTTACATGGCCTTCATTGACTATAAAAAAGCTTTTGACCTGGTAAAGCATGAGTTTCTTTTTCGAAGTTTGATTAACCAGGGCATTGATAATAATATTGTTGAACTTATAAAAGATTGGTACGAGGGAAGCCAGGCGAGAATCGTAATGGATAAAATTGGACCAGATTTCGCTGTTAGGAGAGGAGTCAAACAAGGCGATCCTTTATCGCCCATATTGTTTAACTGCGCGCTGGAAGAGGTTTTTCGTACCTTGGACTGGGGTAATATAGGAGTAAAAATAAATGGGGTATTTTTGTCAAATCTACGTTTTGCAGATGACGTTGTCCTCTTTTCAGAATCGGAGCAGGAACTTTCAGAGATGATAACATCATTGAATGAGGAAGGTAAAGAGGCTGGTCTTACGATCAATGAAGAAAAAACTGTGCTAATGACAAATAGTAATAACGCTGGTACCATTCTCTTGGAAGGCAAGAGACTGAGGTGGGTCGAAAGCACTGTTTATCTTGGGCAGCTCCTTTCATTTCACAATGGCACCTTAAAAGAAATAAACCGTCGCATTTGTATAGCTTGGAAGAAATACTGGTCTCTCAAATTTGTTTTTAAAAGTGCTATGAGAACAGAATTGAAGTCCCGAGTTTTTGATTCCTGTATTCTTCCATGCTTGTTATATGGTGCACAGGTGTGGGCCACGTCGAAGAAAATTCAAAACAGGCTTAAGGTGACTCAGCGCTCAATGGAAAGAAGTATGCTTAATATTAGAAGAAAAGACAGAATTAAAAATGAACTAATAAGGGAAAAAACTCGAGTGTCTGATGTGGTGGAAGCGGCGTTAAAGATAAAGTGGAAATGGGCTGGGCATGTGGCAAGGATGAAGGAAGATAGATGGGCGAAGAGAGTAACTGAATGGATTCCTTTGGATAGCATTCGGAGAAAAGGTAGACCGCTCTCGAGATGGAAGGATGCTGTAACGGGGCTCTGTGGAACATTGTGGCAAAGAAGTGCCCAAAACAAGAAGGGATGGCAAAATCTAGGAGAGGCCTTTGCCCTCAGATGGGCCTAGTTACCAGATTTCAATTTGTATAGAAAGTATATGTGTATAGAAAAGTATATATTTGTATAGAAGTTACATTTTATTTTATTTTATTACGTAATTTTCAATTAAACCTTTTCTTTGTAGTTTTGTATATATTATTTGTATTTTTTCTGGGAACAATAAAGGCTATTATTATTATTATTATTATTATTATAATAAAGATAAAAAGTAAAGAGCATGGTAAATGGCGTCAGCTGGAGTTGCTGCTTACAGAAAATAAAAGACAAATAATTCAGTAAATAAATTACATAGAGATTTTGTATGAATAGTATTAAACACTAATAAAACAAAAAGAAAGACAAAATTAAATAACAGTTTTTTGATGCTAACTAGAAATAAAGACGGTTATACTTTAGATAGATTGGCCATACAGTAAATAGAAACGAAATAAAGAAAAACAAGGCAGAACAAAAACTGAGCGTATAATATAATTACAATTATTCAAAATTAAAGGAAAAGAAAGAAATTACTCAAATAGTAAAATAAAAATAAGTTATACTAAAGAATTTTCAATTCATTACTGACTTTGAAATAAAATAATAATAATAAATAATAAATAAATACAAAATATAGAACAGATAAATATAAGAACCAAATTCTGAAGTAAATGAGCTAAATATAATATGCACTAAATAAAATTAAGAATTGATGTGTTTTAATTTCTAGTTCTAGGCTAGTTTAGCAAAGGTAAGAGGTTTAGATAAGGTTTAAGCACGAAATGCCCGTATAATTTGATAAGTCGTTAATATTTCCTTTTTTAAATATGGGAAAGATTAATGATTCACTAAAAGACTATGGAACACAACCTGTATCATACGTGTAAAATTCATGATGAAAGCAGTTCATTCACAAATATTAGAGGGTGCATTTTTATAAAACTCATACGTTACTCCATGATATCCCAAGGCCTTGTAAGGGTTACGTTGTTTAACACCAATAGTAGTTCGTCAGTACTGAACGGTGAATCGAGGCAATCAGAAAAGATCGGCGAACATGACTAACGGAGCCCGGGTGGAAGGTCAACAAACTCTCAAAATAGACATACCAAGCGTTCGTATTTATATCGGCTCACAGATGAAAGTTCTCTGCTTGCATTGATTAATTAACTGTAAGATGTGTTTGCAGTCTCTAGCTTTTTGCAATTGAACTATAAATGACGCAAAATACTCATTCTTCATGTACACACAGAGTGTCCTGTAACCTTTAATAGCTTCGCGATAAGCTGTGATGGCCAAAGAAGAGTTAGTCTATCGAATTAAGTTCAATAATTTAAACACGTTCCTTCTTGCGTACGCCAACTGTAATCGAATCACCACGGTTTTCTTCGAAAGGATATATGTGAGAGACTTTGAGGTTATTAAATTAATTAGATTTGTCGGTTTAATAAATGAAATCAATAGATCTACCCTACTCTGAGGATGACAGAGATGAAGATGACCAGGAAGACAGAAATTGGCCGTAACTAGTTCAGAGAATTTCTTTATATCAATATAGCTTTCACGCCTGACTAATTGTGGCAGCACAGCTGTCTTTCGTGCCTCCCAAGAGCATCACAGGCAAGCAAAATATATATGTGAAGGAGGTTGGAAAATACCTCCTGCAAAACATTAAAAACACTGATGAAAGAACAATTAATAGAGATACAACAGAGATCATTGACCGAACAACCCATCCCGCCCACAAACGTAAACTCACCCCCCCAGTCGCCACGAAACCTGCCATTCAAAATCACTAGGCCAAAGTCATCATATACTTCAAAAAATTTAGCTCCATTACAATTCAATCTCTTATCTTTAGACTGCCTAACGAAACTGCACAAAACATAATCTAAAACAAGGTCTTCAGGCAGAGACTGCAGATCAGTAATTCTTACATTAAAGTCTCCTAAAAGAATTTGATTTGTATTAGATACTCCATTTAAAAAATTAAGTAGACGGATAAAACCGTCTAGCCAATTCGAAGGACTTCAATAGACTGGAACCGTTAACTTATCAAAATTTTTGCATACTAAAAGAAATTACCACTCTTCCATCAACTCTAACTAACCTAAAACTCTTCTTCGAAATATTAAGGGTGTATACCGATTAACATCCCCCTTTTGGTACGCCCAAATTTAGATGATTTTATTGCCGATGTCCGTACCAATGTATGATTTTGAAAAATTCTGTAAAATAAGTGAAACTATCTTTTAAACAACATTGTAAGATAAAATATTATAGTTAAATTAAAAAATAAGGTAAAAGAAAAAAAAAGAAATAAAATAAATGGGTAAACTGCGCTTTGAATTAGAAGTAAGACGCTATATTCCTAGTACTACTCCTAATAAGAGGCAGTATTGTTTATAATGTAACCTATGTAGATATGTACGTACGCACACAGACCACAGAGACTGTCAAATATAATCCCTACTATATGGCTACTATTGCATTGAAGCGAATTACATCAATTTAAACAAACTCTCGTAACTACTAAACTGCTCGTTAGTTTTTCTTCAAATTTTCTCACAGAAAACAGATTCTATTAAAGAATGACTATGCTGAATTTCACAATAAACAAACTTTTCTGACTGGGCTTAAGCACTTTAAAACTGAACACTCTGTTCACTCTGCGACTGGATGCAGTTAACTCTCAACCAGTAATGTTTTTAACTATTATTATATATTTCTTTTATGCCTTGAAAAAGAGAATATAGTGAAACGACGAAATCGTAGTGGTTTTATTTGCTAAGATCAACCTCACTATTCTCTTCCACTTTTATAATTAAAAATATTTTGTCTTTCATTTACACTTTACTAATGAATGAATAACTAAATAACTGGTAAAACATTACTATTAAGTAGTTGAAGCTGTTTATGCAGTTGAAACTGACTAAATCAAATGTTTTAATGCCCATTTTCATCTTGAATTATTAATTTATCATAATCTGAACCTGTAAAATATAAACCAATTTATTTATTCTTATAAGTATTTTGTACAATTTTTATAACATAAAATTATTAGAAATATCTAACCTTTTGACATGAATCGAGCCAACCATCCAACACCCCTATTGTGAATGCTGGTCTTATAAACAACATATGCAGAATTTGTTGTACCTTCAAATTTAGCTGGCTTTTCCTGCACAGAACATTTTTTTAAATGATTAGTTTTACAAAATAACAAATACATGTTAACATAATCATTAAAATAAATTCCCTTCAGTATCATAAACAAATGCACATGATTTATCTTTCCTATATATGTATGTATGGCTTAAAAAGAAGGTTTCCAATTCCCAGATGATAAATTTTCTTCAACAAAATCCATGTGCCCTGGATATATTTGACTTATTATTTATATAGGTACAGGATATATAACCCTTTCAAAGGAATCTCCTAATGTCACAATTTAAAAAATAACTTCCCCTAAATCTATTTTCCAAGAAATAATGTTTCAAATAAAAGTGAAAGGGCAGAAATCTGTAATAAAAGTATTAAGTTCAGAGAAAATTGTTGTAGGCGTTATCGACCAAAACACAATAAACTGAAAAGATATCCTTTCTGGTAATTAATTTTCTCCAAACCTCGAATTTTTGCAAAACAAATAATTGTCCCCAAGGTGATAGAATCGAACAATAAAATAAAATGATACTTTATTAGGAAAGCCTGACGTCAAAGCTCTTCCTGATACTTCTGCAGACCTGAAAGATATAGTATGACTTTGAAGTTTTCTACTCAACCAAAAACAATCTCAGTGCACTACCGGCCTTCTCATGACAAGTACGCTCTCTCATTACAGACAACATTGTTGTGCCCATCAACGGGCAGTGAGCTGTAGGGGCTCCTAGGAAGAGAAAATCTAAAAGCAGCACTGATGCAGTGCAGCAGCAGCATTGAGCTAATCACTTCCCTAAGTAAGGTTGTGGATTTGCCAAATTTTTCGTTTAGAACCCCATGAGCATGAAGATAAAATTTAAAATTTCTGCGATTTTTCGTTTTTGGGTTATCCTATTACTTACATACAATCGTAATTCGAGTGTACTTATCGTATTTATCTCTCTCGCACACACACACAAAATGATCACCCACCATTTTATAAATGGAGAAGGACTGTAAAGCCTTAATCAGTAGATTAGATTAGATTCTGTGGGGGGGATTAGCTTTTCAGCCTGTGCCATCGCGACCCCCAAGGGACTATTGTGGCACCCCCTAAGTTGGAGACCCCTCCACAGTCCTGTACTTTATTTGAACTTTGGAATCTGGGGAGGATCCTAGGTGGTCGGTATACAGTAGCTATGACGTAAAATATCGGATGGATGCCAGCAATGATCAACTGCAAGGTGAAGAATTATATAAATCCCAAAAATTCCTTAGTTCCTTATTTAAATTTATTTTAGCTTCTTTAGTAGAGCTTTTGTAAATATATCGCTGTATATTCATTAGTCCAATAAAGAGAGAACATGATCAATAAATATAACCTATAATTGGAAGATATATCTGTAAATAGACAGCTTCAGATAAAGAGGACAATATGAATGCAACATCTTCTGTCTTCTTACACAACATTCCATTCCATAATTCGACCACATATGCGTTATTTTGACTGAACTAGGCACTCACATAAAAAACTTAAACCAACTCAATTAAGCAAACAGTGCGACCTCGTTGTTGAACTACACTAATTCTCTACACCTAACAGTAGAAAAGGGCTCGTCTATGAAGAAGAAGGAGACAAAACTGCGATTGTATCTATCTCTTCTTGTTCATGTCTCTACGTGGGCTCACGGACATCTTCTAAACAGTCTGACAAACAAGTCATACTATTTAAACCAAGATCCTCTGCCTAAAACAAACACTCTTTTCTGTGACAATAATCTGATTGCAATCTAACTGTCCACCTGACATCAGAACTCCGTTCTTAACCGAACTTGCAATCTCCGGTAAAACAAATATCAAAGTTTCATCACAGTTTGTCGTTAGCAGCAAATTTATCCTTATCTCTTCCCTCCAAATCTATATGTCAGCTGAGGTGTAATAAGTCGTGGAACAGCTGTTAACAACCAGGTATAACAAATTATTCTTTCAATTATTCATATTCAGGCAAAGGTTTCAGGTGCAAAGTACCAATGATAATGCATCTTTCAAAATAAAAAATTAAAAAAAATTCACATGTGTTTATCTTTCTAATGTTACTTGTTGTAAATGTCAATGAAAGTTAAAAACAACATATACAATTTATTCTTAAATGAGTGACAGAAACTAATGAAATATTTGTAATTTTTAGAAATTATAAGTTAGAATTTTACTTGAAATTAAAATATTAACTTACCCCTCCACAATATCTGACTCTGAATTTCTCCGTTTCAGTGGTTACATCGTAATCATATATTGCTATGAAATCTGTAGCACATGTTGAAGCTGGACCTAAATCAAATTCTGAAAAAAAAAATCACAAAAACCATTGTTGTATGTTGGATGTGTTTGTTCTACTACTTTTTACCGTAAATTATTTTTTTATGAAGGAATTTAAATTTAATAATGGCAGTCATTCAGGTTGCCATAACTAATTTACTTTTTTTTTAATGAAGTGTAGCGGTAGGTACTTTTTAAACAGTCTCATGCTTAGGTTGTGAAATTCTTAAAATCAAATTTGATTGTTAAAATTATGCTAAATATATAATAATAAAGGTTTTAATCTATTCGCCGAAATGATCATTTCAAGAACTTTTTAGCAGAGAAAGTATTGAAATCTTAATTACATTTCACCCGCGCTTGCATCCGTTTGGTGTATCGATTTACCTGCTAAAATAGAACACCTGCATTTTATTGATTCATTTCATTACCGGAGGAATCGAAAAGAGCATTCAATCATAATCACGTCAATATCAAAAGCCCGCATTTAGTAAGTGTAAAGGAATTTTCATAAGTCTGCTGGATTGTCAATTACATGGATCCAGTAATCAACGTCCTGGATGAGTAGGTATGCTTATCTCGTTTGAAGTACATTAGAAGCTAAAGTTATAATTCCAAATTTAAAGAAAATCGATTAACCAGAAGTGCGATTTTATAGAATAGGCTACTGAGTTTTTTTGGGAATTTTCTCGAACACAGCTATAAAGATTTGTTTAAACACGGAACACCAACTTACAGATAAAAATTATTTGTTTTAATTAGAACATATTTCTGGAAAAATGGATTTTAGGGCGTTTTAAGGAATATGTGACGTTACATTTCAAATACTAGAAATTGTGTATTGTTTTGGCGCTATCTTCTGATCATAGATAAACCACATGCAATATCTACCAGAGGAGATTTACCGTAAATTATTTTTTTATGAAGGAATTTAAATTTAAAGTGGAAGCCATTCCAGAATGATGTAACTAACACATTTACTAACATGGAAGAATATGATCCATTCTCGCAACTAAAATCTGTGCTAAGCAATTACTAGCCCACCATTCTTCATTATGTTAGGGCAATGAATATAATTTTCCAGGTTTAAAGAAAACTTGTCAATGTTATAATTGTATTAACGGCAGTGAGAGAAAAGCGTTTGAGTGTTTCATACAGAATTTTCTTGAATTGTAAAGAAAACTAGGTATACACTAGTTTACATTTTATGGGCCAGAGGAATCTGAATTTAGGGAATGTACGATTTGGGTAAAAATAATAAATGAGAGCCATTTTTACAGAAACTTGAAGATTTGAAACTATTAATTACAATATCACTGATGATTGGCAGTCACAGAAAGGGGCTCTTCTTGTAGAATTTGGTGTCAGGTAAAACATGAATAAAAAATAGGAGATTTAGCAATAGATTCAAAAACATTTTTTACTTCTGTTATGTTGAAAATAAAATAATAAGTGCGATTTTATAAGATGTACGAATAAAAATCTTATTTGATAGATAATTTTGTAAAAAGTAACTGTAGAACCCACCAGTTTATAGTTACCAGTTAGTTTAAAGTTTATAGTTAATATAAATTACCTTGAAACCTTTCACTTAACAACTTGGCATTACTTTATTTAAATAATAAAACTTTTGATATAGAATTCTAGAAGTAAATGTAGATTACAGTTTATTGCTATTCGGTAGTACTTATATGTACACAATATTCTTTTTTTTTGTCTAATGTCACAATTCTTAGTAATAATTAATGTATTCACCTTGAAATTCTATGACAACTATATTGCCAACTGGTACAGTGATATCCCATCTGCAGGAAGTAGATTTCCTTTGATTACTGGAAGGGAAAGGACTAGTAAATACACCACCATAATTGTAGAATCTTCCACCGCATCCTCTACCTTTAAATTCATCATTTATAAAAATTATAAACATATTTTTTTATCATTAAGAGACTGTCTTACATGTCCGGTTTAAAGCTGACTACAACAGATTTTTTTTTTCTTTAGCTGCTTTAGTTAGGGTTTGGTAAAAACAGTTTCAATTTTATTGAAATTAATTTAAAATTCTAAACAATTTATTGCAATTATTATAATAAAGATGAAAGTTTAAGAAATAACTTACTAACCAATGTTTAAGTAACCAAAAGATGAGTTCTAGTAATTTATCAACTACATAGAGAAATTAATATTAGTACTAGTGAAAATTTATAGCATTTACTACTTAATGCTTATATTCATAAGAAAAGATTCATCAATACGAAAAATCGCTTTAACTTTTTAAGTTTTACAGAAATATAAAACAGTCATAAAGAACGTTACCTTTAAATTATTATATAATCTTTTAGATATTTAAAAGCTATCATGGAATATTGGCATTATTAATATTTCTTATAACTAAAATTAAATGTGCCATGTATATAAGCGACTAAAGGCAAATTACGTGGAATTAAAAATTTATAGACAAATTTCCCGCGGTCAAATCAATTGGATATTTCATGTGATAAAACTATTGCAAAAAAAATTCTGGAATCCAGAATTGTGAAAATTAGATAATTCGGTAATTAGAAAATAGTTATTAATTCGTTTAAGATGTAAAGAAAAAGAAAATCATTTCTATTCGACCTTTAGCAATAATTTACTTCATAACGATGTTAAAATAATTAAACAAAAAAAAAAAAAAATGACCTAAAATAATTATCTTTTTTATTTATCCTAATCGAATATTAGTTTTGAAATCAAGCAATTTGTAAAAAAATATTAATATCAGATTCATTCACATGAGTTGTCTTTTTCACTGAACCAAATGTAAAAAAATGTAAATTTCAAGTCAAAATTTACATTGTAATGCATGTGAACATAGCTACTTAAACTTAACTCGACTAAGGCTGGCAAAATTAAATATATACAAAAAATAATAAAATATAAAGGTTTTACCTTGATCAGTGGCTGTATACGTTATGTCAAAACTTGCTGATCGATGTTCCTTAGATTCATAGTTTAGCTTAACTTCCGGGCCTGTAGAAAATATAGGAAAGGGCAAATTATAGCCACAAAGTGTTGCCACAGGAGAGGATGTACTGTTCTTAACATCATAAATCTGATAAAATAGAAGTATTGCTTAATTTTTTATTAAAATAAATAAATAAAAACTACATGAAGATTTAATTATTAAGAACGATTCATTCAAGAAGGATAAGAAATTTAATCTTTTGATTTCGCATGGACTAATTAGATACTTAATGGGAGTAATTACTCAAGATCTATTGTTGCTCCCTTGACTGTAAGTGTTTGAACATAAACTGGATGGCCTATAGGCTAAGGGGTACGCGAGAATTGTATTATAATGTAAAAAGTTGTCAACTTTTTACCTTTAGACTAGCAGATGTACAATTTTGCCGGTAAGTAATAGAAATATCACTGAAATAAAGCGAAATTGTATCATTTGGATTTGTTGACTTAATGTACATAGTACAGTCTTCTGTTAATTTTGACTGTAATATTCTTCCTTGAGGTGCTGTGTAATTCCTTGAGCAATCTGCAGAAAAAATAAAAAAAAATTGATTTCTTATATATATCAAATAGTTCTGACAAAATATCTAGAATTAGGAATTCATTTCATGCTATTTATTTTTATTTGTACAGCAAACAATTCCCATAGGTTTGTAGATGTCAATTCAATTCTATATGTTTTATGTATCTAATTTAATACATTCAAATTAAACAAAGGATCGTCATAATAGTTAGAGCAGAAACTAGAAGTGGATCTCAAGGTCATCACTATGAGCCCAAATAATCTATTGGGATACTTCCCACTGATTTAGGGCATATGATTAGCAGATTTAACAAACGCTTCTCAGGCTGGAAGGAGGCCGCTCCTTAAATTAAGAAGAATCAGATTATTCTATTACCGAGTCGAGGAGTCAATGCAACAGTACAAGATTATTATATGTATTATCTGTTACAATGTCTCCCTTAAGACTGGCAGTAATTGCAGCAATTATTATTAGCCAAGAAGTAGATTCTTGTGGTCATCAAACCAACTATTTTAGTGGTATTGCCCTCATTAAATATTTCGTGAATGGGGGATAATAATCTTTATGAAGACTTTTCACCTTTGCACTATACTGAGCAAAGTCTGAGTAGTCTTTATCATCCTTAACTTTAAGGATGATTTGATTAATCCCGATATAGTTTGACTAATTATCCAAAAGGGAAGAACAACAATGTAAAAAGGCTTGAAGGGGCTAATATATACTGTGATCGCAAAAACATATACTGTGATCTCTAATGATCCCTAAATTGGAAACAAAAATCCAGGAGGCGTATTTTCAGAATTGGCCCCCATCATATTAGAACACTATTATAAAATATTCATAACAATCAAAATCAGTATTTTGTGACATTCATATTAATATTTAATTTAAATAACTTACTAGCGATACGATATCGTATTTTAAATCCTTTAGCTGTTGTCTGTGAATCGCTAATAAAAGAAATTTGAACCCTGTTACTTGAAGAATAATAATCCATAGTTTGTTCATGACCGCAGAATATAGATTTACCATAAGAAGCTCTGCTACCCTACAAAGTAAAAAATCTCGAGACCAATCTACAAATGTATTAATGAAATTAAAAAAAAGGAAAGAAAAAAGTCGCTTTCAAAGCCTCTCTATGCTCTAGGCTATTAAGAATTAATTAATCTCTTCTTAACATATCAATACAACAAATTACTAAATATGGGGATGTCACATTTTTATTCCAGGAACTCTAAAAAAAGCTGAAAGAATTGGCAAAGTTTGACGAGAAAGCTCTTCATTTCACTTGCCCATGGCAAATCATTATTCATACTATTATAATCATTTTAATAATATCAATATTTTTGACTATTGACTCATTGACAGTATAAAACACTAAATCCTCCACAAGTGAATAATAAAATAGGTGGAAGTAAACTAAATTTAGCCAGCTTATCTATCTCTTTTTTCTTAGGAATTCTCTTGAAGTCCTTGGACTAGAAGATCATATCAAGAAAAAGATGCCTCTTCCAGTCTTCTGGAACATTTGAAACCAATTTCAGGAGAAGAATATGAATTCATGGCACTAAATGAAACCATGGAGCAAAACAAGCAAATATAAACACCTTTCATTTTAGAAAACGGAACCCAATAGCTCATTATTCAAACTTAAAACAAAATCTCAACCTCTAAAGCATTTGGTCACATTGGTTGAATCAATTCACGTGAAGAGGTTGAAATGGGCAAATCATTTTCCAAAACCTTTTTTTCAAACATTTGATTAAGAGAAATTGTACTGAAGCAATGATCTAGTAGTTCGCGCACTCACCTTTGTGCGAGAATCAGTTCGATTCCCACGTGTTCAAAGGTGATGTTGACCCAGCATCGTGATGAAATTGGGGAGTTACAGCTAGTAGCAAACCTAGGTAGCAAAGTTAAACTAAATGCGGTGGGAACAGCGACGTGCTTACTACATGCTCACCAATAAAATTTGCCTAGCAACGCTTGGCCCTTTTAAAACAAAGGTTCTTTTTAAAAGTAGTTAAAAAAAATATTTAAATTTATTTTTCAAACTTAAAGATAAAATGGGTCCCCAATTATTGGCTAAAATAAAGCTATCCTTTATCATTCCTTCTGGAAAACCTACATGCCCATGTTTGGGAGGAGGGAATTGTTTAGAACATCTGCAAGAAAAACAAGAATCTGGGCAAAACCAAAATTCAACCAGTCTAATGAACTTAAGTTCTTCTACAGGTTAAATGCTCCGACCAAAAAGCTTGAACATAATATGAGTGGTTGTGCCTTACTCTATCTCACAAACTTACATAAAAAGTTGTTGTGGTTGGGTCAGTAGACCTGGAAAGCATCAGAGATATTTTCCGTGATAGCCTGCTTCTTTTTGTGATCATCAACCGATTTCGGGTGTTGGCCCATCATCAGGATATTTTGTCAAGATAGTGTGATAACATAGACTTGAACAGAGCATATTTAGTTTATACATTGAGATGACCACGAAAAGAAGCAGGCTATCACGAAAAATATCTCTGATTTTATATAGCCAAAAAAAAGCATCAGCCAAAAACTGTACGCGTTCTTTTCGAACTATAATGATTCTGTGAGGGAACTAATTAAGTACTAAAAGAGGGCTGTTAAAGATACAGAAATATCTCACTGCCAACTCTATTTGAGTCATAATAGGCATTTTGACTGCTGGTTACTCACAAAGCATAAATACAAGAATGGATTCTGAGAAGATGAACAATTTTGAAAGGTGAACAGACCTCATTAGTGATACACAACAATAGGTGTGGGATCGAGGAATTGGGAAGCTCATTTAGCCAGCTTACAAGTCTCATGGTCAAAGATTTGCATATTTACCATTATCCAGGCTAGAAGGATATCTCTAAAAGAAGAGAATTTCTCAAATAAATATAGCATGCACTCTAAAGACCTATGGAGGCATTTTAGCATATAAAGATAAATAAAAATTTGTTCACCAGAATTGATTAAAAACTATCTAAAAATAGAACGAAGAAACAATTTTATTTATAAGTATTATGAAACATATTTAACTAATATGAGAAAAATCATAAATATAATACCAGATCTACAGATGGCTGGTAGCTGAACATCCTGTCGGGACCAATAATAAGCTTCTCATTTGAATTTGCTCCCCACAGAAAGAAATTACTAAAACCTCGCTGAAAATTAATTTTGAAAATGTTACAGAAATCGTCCTTGATGAATTTCTAACTTTATAAACTTTGTTAAATTGTAAGAATACAATAATCTACCAAAGAAATTAAATACTTCAAATGTAATAAAGCACTGAATATTTAGCTTAGAGTAAATTATATTTACCTTAATTTCATTTATTTGCAATCTATCATTGGAACAAGCATCCGAAGGTTCAATATCCAAATCTACAATGTGTATATCAAAAATTGCCCACATTGGGAATACAAGTATCCATTTACAATGAATATTAATGGGATAATTGTTTGGGTAATTTGGAGATGTTAATTCTTGCGGAGTGGATGAAACGTTTAAAACAGTCTTACCACAAGGAGCTGAAACAATTAAGAAAATGTCTAGCGTATATTTATTAAAAGCCTCTATTTTCAAAATTAGAGATGATACTTCTCTTTTTTTTTATTTAGTTTCTACTGTAGGTATACTATTCGAAGATTGATTTCGTATGCCAGAACAGAATTAACTTACAAGGTGTCGGAGTAGCTAAAATCATGAACTGTGAATGATTTCCATTGCCATCGTTAACAAATCTAATTAAAATAAAACGTCGAGATGATGTTATTGCCCCTGGTGATATATTACCACAAAATCTTCCAATTATTTCGTTATTCACACTTGGCCCATCATACACCTTTAATAATAGTTGGGAAATTTATTATAATCTACAATCAAGCATTAACTGACATAAAACATTAATGTCATACCTCGATGAAGTCGCATGAACAAGAAATATTGTTGCTGTTACAATTTTCTATATTGATATGTTGGAATGTCAAAGTTATTGCATTACCCTCTGAAGCTTCAATGTACCAATGACAATCGAGATAACAGTTGTCATCAGTTTTATCAGGATGTTGTATGTATGTGGCAGTAGACAGTTTAATAGTTCCGCCACATCCTGCAGCTTCACCTATTTGTTCCATAAAAAAGGAAAACATGTTTTTATTATAACTTTTACTTTCTATGAAAGCCTTACACCTTATAACATTCATAGTAAATGAGCCAATTAATAGAATATTATATGCTTTCCAAGATAAAAATTACAAATGAATATTAAGTAAGATCCAAATTCCAAATTTTAAACAAAAACTACTTCATAATGTACAAAAACTAGTACATACCATAACTAAAACTGATAATTGCACTAAATTTTTGAGAACTCTGGAAATTATTTGATCTGAATTCAAAGACTGCCCGGTT